>JAUCMU010000002.1:6186347-6208916 GCA_032275025.1 Enteromius treurensis | reverse complement strand
GGTCCAGCCTGAAGTCATTTAATCCAGTGTGAAAGTCAATAATATATCATCCCGTTATTATTTATTTAATGGATATTCTTTTTGTGAGGGGTCGATTTGAGCATGCTTTCTGTAAGCGTGTGTGCAAGCGAAGCCTTTTATACTGCCATGTGAATTGCTCATACAGTAAACAACTTTGATTGTCTGACAGATGGAGAACATTACAATACACATAGCACAACATAACCCAATAAATAACACGCAAAGTTGGGGAAGTAGACATTGTAGACTTAAGTTAGAAGAGTAGAAGGGGAGCTGTTACACATTATAGAGACGTGGGGGATCATTTTAAAAATTGCATAAAAATACTCCACTGTGTTTGTATGCGTGGGTGCTGCGGACTGACGTTGCAGAACAGTGGCTGATGGGATGTGATGAGGCGAAGCCGGACAGAGGATTAGTTCAAAACAAAGAGGAAAAAACAACATATCTGAGCTCAGGCTGGAGCTTTACAGTCTATAAGGGGCTTCCTGAGAAAATTAGACACATCACGGGCCAATGGACCCTTTTTGCTCTGTTGAATTGTGACTGTGATGACATGTTTTCACAGGTATCATATTCACAAATGTTCATTAGACTTTTAACTTCAGGTTTTGATTTAAGATCAAAACGATCCTTGTGCAACCTTGCACCAATTTCCTGCATTGCTCTTTTGCTACTCCTTAAATGGTTACTCCTCTCCAAAAAATGAAATGTTGTCATTAATCACTTATAGAGCCTGACCGATTTATCGGCAGGCCGATATTATCGGCCGATATGAGGCATTTTCCAAACTATCGGTATCTGTGTTCATAATGGCAGATAAATTAATATTTCAAAAAATAAAATAAAAACAAACGAAACACGCTTACTGGTAACTTTGATTTGGTTGTTATTGTGTTTATGTTCAAAGGACTTTAAAGTTTCATATCTAAAGTTTCTATGTTTATACATTTTATTTATTCAAAACTTTAATATATTTTGATGTTCCTCTATTCTGCTATGACAATAAAAGAAACAAGTTTTTTTTTTTTTTAAATGCCTTATCATATTATGTTAGTTAAAACCCATAAATAACTACAAATAACTAATGTTAGGGAAATCTGTTAATGTTTTGTTGTGCGTTTCTGAAATGTAAAAACAGAAAGGAAAAAAAAATATCGGCCGATATATCGGAATATCGAATTTTAAATCCTTTATCAGTTGTACCCATGTTGTTCCACACCCATCATTCTTGGAACACAATTTAAAATATTTTATATGAACTTATATGAGGCTTGTGACTGTCCCATTGACGAGAATACTTTGTATGAAAATAAAACAAAAATAAGCCTTTATTCAACAATTCGGCACCCTAACAACGCCGTAGCACCATTATTACCTTGATTTCATAACGTTACACTTTAACCTCTGATGGTAGATAGAGTATTCTGACGATGTCTTTCTGGACTCTGACAGTGTAATTTACTTGGCAATCAATGGAACAGTCATAAGCTGCACGGTTTTCATCCAAAATATCTTAAATTGTATTCTGAAGACGAACAAAGCTTTTGAGGTTTTGGAATGGCATGAGAGTGATAAATGGCAAAATTTTAATTTTTGGGGTGGAGCACCCATTTAAAACCCCAAACTTAAAGGAATTGTTTACCCAAAAAGTTTAATTCTGTCATCTTAGGGTGCGTGCTTAAATGGTCTAACGCAAACAAAAATGTCAAAATGCGTTGCTAGGTGTTAATTCACTTAAACCCTTGTTGCTTGTGTCACACTTATTTAAAAAAAAAATATATAATACTTTTTTAGACATGTTCTGGTACCTGGAGGTGGTACAGAAACTTTAAGTTTTCATTAATAATATCTTAATGAGTTTGGAAATATTTAGCAAAGTCTAGGGGGTTTGGAAAGACATGAGGGTGAGTAAATGATAAACGATTTTGGGGTAATATTTTAATTGGGGTTTTTTTTAGGTAGGGATTAACAGCAAATTTGAAATCTTTCACTATTGTACATTTTATTTTTCCTTTGCTCTTGACACAAATAAAAAGGAAATGTTACATTTCTAATAGTTTAAATTCATCACTTTATCCACATTGGATGACTCTGGCTTCTTAGTACCCTGGAAATGTGAAAAGTTTTATCAGATGATCAAGGAGGGGTTCTGTGCAACGTAAATCTATGCACCACCTCTGCACTGCAATGACTTGCCCAGAAAAGCTCTCTTAGAGCAGGTAGAGCAAAGGGCACTTTTGAGAGACTGCTGGCTTTCGGCCAAATCCGCTTCCACCCCAGTTGGGCTGCTCATACAGGCAAAGAAATGCCCTGGGGCTCATACCTCCATCACACACATGCATACACGGAGAGCCAGCGAAGCGCTCTCTAACTACTGAACTGGCCTGCCATGATGGATGGCACTAGAGGGAGCGGAGCTGTGTGGCTCTGACATGTACTTCCTTATTTTCAGCAGCACTGAGAGGAGCAAGTCCACTGCGGCCACTCTCCATCTTCACCAGCCAAAGGCAACACGGTCCGTGTAGTCAAACATACGCTGTAAATCCACAGACAGAACACTGTCACGTTCCCTATCACGAATTGATGTGGCCATACACACCACTGCCCATTCGCTCCATGCTCTAATGCTTTGTGATTATACAGTCACACACCAGAAAGCCAGATTTTAATTGTTACCCCATAATCCAACAGCAAACTGATAGTGCCAAAGTGTGTTGCATCAAAGCCAGATACGACCATACAAGTGCCAGCAATCACCATAATAAAAAACCCAGGACATGCTACAGCCAAGAAGCACCACTCTGGCGCCAAAAGGAAAATGATCCCTAGCCCAAAAATTGCTGCCCATCAGGAGGACCTGGCAGAAGCAAGTGGCTAATCAGTTCATCAAAATGGCCGCACCACCTCCCAACCTCTCTCCCTCTCCTCTCTCTTGAAGGTAGAGGTCTGCGTTCGATGCAACTGAGTGCAGCAAGGGAAAAGTTCTGAATCTCTTAAGATAATGATGTGCGTGCAGGAAGTGGGAGAAAGAAATCACTTGTGGGATTCCCACGAAATATAAATATCTGAAAAAAAAAAAAAAAGTTTCTCAAATTTGTTTTATGGTAGAAAATGTTTACGAGTGCAGGGAGTGTTCTCCAAAGGGACTGAAAAATCAATTCTGCGCAAACCTCTGCTTGGAGGATCTTGAGGTCTTGTTGAAGAAGCTTCTCGTCAGTTCTGTTTGTTCTCAAATGGAAAGCCATGGCGCAGCGCACCAACTGTGCTGGAGGAGGAAAATGGAGACCAAAGACAACTGCAGCAACCCAAATGCTCCAAGCTGCAATCAACACTCTCACAAGTACAAAAATAGAGTAGTACTGTGTTCAATAATGGATCAAATCTTCCTTGAAATCTTTTTTGCACTTTCTGGAGTGAAAAATTTAGAGGCTCAGATTAGCTTAACAAAAGCCCCATGCTGAGCCGGTAGAGATTGAAGGATGGTTATTCATGATCTGTTGGTGAAAATGCTACTTCTTGTGCCCTCAAAGGTCCCTCTAACTCCAAATATGAAGGGTTTTGTAACCAAGAAATGACCTGCTTTCGGAAATTTCTTTTTCACAGAAGCAACATAATAGACGTCCATAATGCCTCAACACCTGAAAATCTCCTATCATTACTTCTTTAAATATGTATCCTTCTTGGGATGTCTTTACCATTATGTGAAGGATTCCAAGATCTGTCTTATTTTGTGTTATTTTCTCGGCTGATTTCTCTCATTTTCTTTGTCTTTCCTGGTTGCTCTAGAGAGGAACATGATGTACTCAGCAGTGCCAGCTTGTTAGAGGAGCTTCTGTGTCTGATAATAACCTCAGCATGTCAGGCAAAACCAAGCTGTGTCATTTTCCCTCCGCAAGAAGACGGCTGCCACAAATTATTACCGAAATATAGACATCATTGTTTTTTTCTTGGTTAACCACAGGGCACCTGATTTTTGATAATAGATTCTTATAATTGCTTGAGCATTTTGCACATTTGATTAAAACCATGGACAATTGTGGAGTCAGACAGATTCTTTTCGTCTGGTGTGCTTTTCAGTGAACTGGACTGTAATTTCCAGCTGATTAGAGCACAGCAGCGCACTCAGAAGCAGCAGGTAGAAGGAAAGAGATGGAGGGAGGGTAACGAAGGGAGAGACAAAGTGGCAGAATGGAGAGAAAGTAAAAGAGGACGGGAGGGGGTGGGAGAATAAAAGCAGAAAAGCAAGGTAGGGAGAGTCATTCGGAAAAAGCACCAGGAAAAAAAGGATCAGAGAGACAGCGAGAGGGCAAAAGGCTGAGGGTACGTTAGAAAGTGTGCACGCCGGATCAAACAGGAGGTGTTCTGTGAAATCTCAGGAAGAGCAACATGCCCATTTCCCCTCCCCACTACCCCTCGGCTGGAGATCAGACAGAAAGGAAAACCTGCCACAGATCCACGAGACCAGTCATCCCACTGGTTTCCTGATGCAAGAACTCTGCAAACCCACCCTTACATGTGTCTTAAAATGAAGGACGGGCAAGTTTTGCATGCTAAGGTGGTCACGGCGAAGCGCCTGTAGCGTACAGTTTACCTTTTTTGTGCTCTTTCATCTTTCCTTTTTCTGACTTGCCTTTGGTCTCTACCAGGTTGTGTGCTGTGATTAAGGCTGTAAACCTAGATGGTTTCATGCTTTTGTTGTACAGAGAAAACACCAAAGTGTAGTCCAAACCCCATGCACAATGCCAATCACAGTAAATGGCCAAACACACACGCCTTTAAGATGTGGAATGACATTTATAAAAGCAGTAAGCTACTCAAAAGCTTTGAAGGACAGTTATAATCAAGCCACAGCCTTCTACAGGCAATTAGTGAGTATGCTGGACAAAGCCGAGCTACAGTCGCGGTTTCAGAGTCTGTGTAGGTCGGACTTCGCAAAAACAGAATTCAGTGCTTTGGAGCTATTTTAAGAAAATATTTACAAAGAAATGGAAAGTATAACACGTTCAATTTAACATGACGTTTTAAAGCAGAAAGAATAAAACAAGTTTTTTTTGTCTTGTAGAACGTGCTCCAGTAATCTTTATTTTATTAACTATGTGTTACAGTGTACTTGACATTTCAAAAAGATGAACTGAATAAAATTAAATCAACTGAGTAAAACTTGTGGAGTGCATGTAAACACACTTACTGATAGTATCAAGGATAAGGTGTATTGTAAGCAACTGAAATATGATAAATAGTGGAAAAATAATTCAAGTTTAAGTTTGACTTTAATTGTTTGTTGCATAGAAGAATTTAAAGTTTCAAATATGGCATAACTAAGCAAAATCACAGTAACTGTTTTATAAACACTGCTTTTTTTAAATGAATAATATTTTCCAAATGAAATCAAAAGGGACTAGACTTTTGAATGTTTGAGTATGATTAGATCATGAAATATTAGGCCCCATTTACACTAGTGCATTTTAGGCCCTGTTTACACTTGACGTCTTTTCTGACAAGAAAAAGTTGACACAAGTGCTTTTTTAGGAAAATAAAACACTGGCAGCGTCTGTTACAAAAAAGCAGCCGAGAGCGTCTTTTATTGCTACAACAGTAGCCTAAATGTCAATAACGCGTAAAAAGCTCTTGCACTCTTAGCATTGGCTAAACGTTAACAGGAAAAGTACATGTAATTATACGGGGAAGGAACCAGTATGGTGCTTACAACAATGTAATCCAGGAGCTCCGGGTCGATGATGCAGAGTTTGCCGCATATTTTAGACTAAACAAATGTCAATTTAAAGACCTGCTGCAAATCGATCAGTTTATCTATTGACAGTTTCTACATTTTTTCTTGTTGTTAAGGAAATGACAGATCTCAATACTCCCTTGGTCATTGGTCAACTGTCAATAGGGCACTTGACATGAGATGTTTTTTTTTTTGTTTTTTCAAATACGTTGAACTTTTTTCAACTCAAAAAGACACTCTGAGGAGCAGAAAAAGACGCCGGCAGTGAGTTTTTAAAAAGCGCTGAGGAATTTTTTGAAAACACAGTTTTCACCTTAGGTTTCTAATTTAAAACAGACGCTGACAGCTTCCAAAAAAAACACCAAGTGTGGACATAGCCTTAGTTTGAAATCTGCCTTTCAGAATGAAAACGATCTGTGTTTACGTAAGCATTTCCACTGCGTTTCAGAAACGATATCCGTTTACTCTACACAACCTAAAACGCATGTCACATGACCATTCATGCACGTACAACACAGTGGCGATTTCTTTAAGGGCCTGTCCACACTGAGACGCGTACACTGTACATTTCTTATCGTATTGGCGTTTTGTCCACACGGATCCGGCGTTTTAGGAGACTGAAACCGCTATTTTTTAAAACTGGGTTCCAAAGTGGATAAATCTGAAAACGACACCCTTGCGGTTTCGTGTGTACAGCCAATCCCAATATTTTGTGAAACGATGATGTCATCAAATCACGTTTTGCGTCACTCACCAACTTCGTCTTCTTCTTCTTGGTTCGTATACAGCGCGCAAGGTTATGTGCATGCTCAAAGTCTTATTCTCCGTTTATAGTGTATCTCTATGGCAGAATTACAGCGCCCCATACTGGTCTGGGATATATACTACACTGTTTTCAGTGGTTTCGTGTTTAGGCAATTTTTTTTTAGAACGAGGAAAAAAAATTTATTGGATAGGGACCGCACCGGCTTCGTGTGGACGGAGTCTAAGACTGCAAGGGAAGCTCAGCTTCCCCTATAATGTCACAAAATTAATGGTCAAATTATGTCAGTCCCATCGCGGATTTCTCAAGTTCAGGCGAAATAAAAACTGCTGCAACCTATTTCTTTATATTTGCTAGGCGAAATTGCTTGATTTTCATCATACATTTCACACAATTATACACCACATTCCTTGCTTCACTTATTAATAAATAGACAATGTTATGATGTAGGTCGAAAATGAGCTTCCCCTATTTGTCAGACCACTGCCATACAATGATGTGATTTTTTTCACAGTTACTTTGTTGAAATGTTTTCCCACTCCACCCAGGCAAAACAATGTAATCCTTTTCCTGGTTAATAATGTGAAAGTCCTTCAACATAAAGTGCAAAAAAAGTTAATTAAACAGCAAAACGTGTGATAAGCTGTATGTCTAGACTAATGAGAGCAAATTAAGTTGTTAACATTTGCAAAGCAGTGATTTTCACTCATACAGGAGTAACCTTTGGCAGAAGTCATGGCTGGGGCAGCATACAAAGAGAAAGTGAACTTCAGTACTAAAAAAATGACTCACTGCCAGTGTGTAGTTCCCATGTGCAAAGTATAATTCTCTGACTGTCAGTACTTAACCAAAACAACTGCTGAAAGTGAGGAGAAACCCATTTCCACTTTTTGTGTAGATCATTTGTAAAGCCTGTCTGGCATCATAAAGTTGTTTTCAAAATGTTAGTTGAAAGAAACCTGCTCCCTGCCACATGTAAATGGTCTATAACATGTCCAGTATTCTATTTGCAAAACAGTTCACATTTTACAAGTCCGTTTGCCTTTTTCTCTCTCTGAATTTACACATATATTCATGAAAGAGGCCAGAGGTCATTTCTTCAGGCAGTGAGTCATAAGCAGTAGTGCAAGTATTTATAACAGACATTGCTTTTGAAGGTCACATGAAGCTGCCGGCAGTCTGTGATGCAAGAGCTTTAAAACGGCTGAGTGTGGGTGTTTTATACATCCCTCAGCTTACACAAGTGGTTCACACAATCCCTGAGAAAGGCTGTTATTGTCTAGTGCAGATGCTTCCCATCCTTCAATGACATATAGCCTTGTCCGAATGCTACTATTCATGTGCATTTGTGGACAATGACTGCTGCATGTGTGTTGATTAAGCCCACAAGACTGTATTCCCTTTCCGTCAGGGAATTCGTACTTCATTCAACAATTACCTAATACCACTGATTCATCTTATTAGCTGAGATAAAGCCGTGATATGTATGTGTCTGATGTTTGTTTCTGTGTTGTCTGGCCTACAAAACAGTCATTATATTGTTTTATTGAGAATGGCCAAGAGGAAGGAACTGTTTTTTGCCTGCAGCAATGATATTATTAAAATGTCTGGTTAATTGACTTCAGAAAATGCTCGTTCGGTGGATCTGAGTGATCATAATATCTGCTAAATAATTCTCCTGATCCAATAATTGATATATTTGCATTGATATCTCATATTATTGAATATAAAAAATAGCAATTAGTGCATTAGATCTTGTCACTGTATACTAACAGATACCAAAAATAAAGTTATCAAGTGCATTTATATGAACAAATAACTGTTCAGTCTCATGAACAAACTGGTGTTGTAGCTTGCAGAGTTAAGTGAGTAATCGTAGTGCAATGTTGCTTATTTGGTTTCATGTTACAATACTCACTGCAGTGCATAAGGGCACACCCTGTGCTCCTTGTCTATAGCCTAATTGTCTTGTTTATCCTTGTCTTGTTAGCCTAATTGTTGAAATATAAATCGTATCAGTTTTTTTTTTTTTTTTTTACTATTGATATTAGTCTTCACTAACTGTGAGGTGGTAAACAAAAAGTAGTTCTCTTTTTTTCGCTCCAGTGATAAGTTTTTCCATACTGATCATATGTGCAAGTGAGAGAGAGAGAGAAAGTGCCTATGTGCCTCTAAAAGGAACATGGGAAGTACCTCAGGGAGAAGGAAACAAATACAAAGGCAAAATAATTTTGTGGATATGTTTGTATCCCGCTAGATAAAATATCTCAACAAACAGTATTATACAACCAAAGCAGTGACCTACTGTCACGGCCAGCTGGATGTGCCAGCCCAAAATTTAGTTGTCATAGTGGTTCATTGTTGGCTCCGCCTACTGACCTAGTTTTACGTGTATTTAACCCGGATGTTTTTGTGTGTCTTCACGGTCCATTGCATTGTCAAACTGTCTAGTCCTTCCACCTGTGTTCTCGTTGATTGTTACTCTGTTTGGATTTATCTTTGCTGACCCCTGCTCATGTTTTGGATTATTGCCTTTTGCTTCTCCCCTTGGACTGTTTAGTAGTTGTTTCGACCCCCACAAGGACTCTGACCATTCTCTTGCTTTGCCTCTGACATTGTTGTTTACCGGTGATGACTCAGCCTGTCTGTATTTGCCCAATCGCTTAATAAACACTCTGCGTTTGAATTCACATGCCTTGTCGTCTCTCAGCTCCGTGACACCTACTGTCATAAAACACTTCTTTAATGGTTATCTAATACTGAAAAAAGCCTTCTTCAGTATTATATATATTATTCAGGGTTTTTTTATTCATAAAGAAGGCAGAGTGTCGGTCCAGTCTGAGCAAAAACATTTGCCTGGATTTTTCCAGCAAACCCAAAGACTTTGTTTTTCTGGTTGAGTGTGTTTAGTTAAGAATGGAGCTGCAGGAGAGTGACCCTCCTGGAGAAGGTTTGCACATCCCATGCATTAAACAAATACATAATGTGGCATAGGACTAGTAATTCCCTATTTACCTTTTACAACCCTCTGATTGCAATTGGTGAACAATAACTAGTTGTTTATAATCTTGGCCAAGCTTTGCCTGTCTTTCACAGTTGGCCTTTATTTTTCAGTCCTGTAGTGCTGAGAGCTGTTTACTTCTCAAGTTTCAAATGTACTGCAGTCACAGCAGTTTATGCAACTGTTAGATAACGGCACAGCACAGAGCTGAACAGAGCTGCAGATTCACTCGAAAAGGGAAGAAAAACCTTGATATTGTGATTTTTGGAACCGTGGATTACTGTACATTTCTGAGGAAAACATCTGTGGATTGCACCTCCCTAAACATGGACACCACCATGGTAAGACAATATGGATTTTATTGAATATTTGCGAACATTAGTGTATTCAGCTACGACTAAACAGCAACCTCTTGCAGGACTTGCAGGATGTCTGTATAATGCACAAATTTGTGCTCACATTATGTCTGGGTATATTTGTTAAACCTATCAATGTCCCATTTGGAAAATGTTATTTTATAATATTCTGCTCTCTGGTATCAAGGTATTATATTGTTGGTGAAATTAAATCTGAAAATGCTTACAATTAAGTTTTTGTTTTAAAACAAGTAACTTCAACAAATATGCAAAATCTTTTTATTCTTTCTTCCTTTAATGGCATAATTTAAAGATAATTTGTCACACATATTGTCTGCAAACTGAAAACATTTTTTATTTCACATTTGATTTATGTTTTAGGACAGCAAAGAATTTCCAGAGAATTTTGAGCTGCTTGGTATTTATATGGTTTGATTGACATAGAAGGAATTCACTAATATATCATCTATAGATAGTATCTATAACAGAGTAAATACCACATTGTACAGTTCATCCCAGGAGAATCTTTGGCTTTTGTTGTTATGAAGCTGCAGAGAAAAGGTCAAATGTATGACTAACTCTTCCTGATTCAGCCTTGGTAGTTTCCCTCAATTACAGTGCACAGCATAAATGATTACACCTTTTCTGAATAAATTCAGAAGATATACTGTATAACACTTCTCTTGAAGGGGTGTGCATAAAACTGACGTGACACCTTCATAATCATGACGTTATGAATATGAAGGAGGTTTCATGCATGTTTATGACAATTGTTATTAAGTGGCATTCGCTCAGTTTTGTCATTTTTAGTGCAAAGATGACATTGTTTGAGACATCTTTGTTATGATAGCGTTACATAAACCAATATATCATAACCTCTCAGTGTCATCAGCGTCATAATTTTATTTAGGTTATTTGGACAGTGCACTTTGGACATTCTGCTAGCTATAAGTAACTTTGTAACTAAATGTCAACTAATTCTCATTATTTTTCAACTACATGTCTACTAACTCTCAGAGTAGACTGTTTAGGGTTAGTATAATAAGTTGCCATATATTTGTTAAGTTTCTCATAATCAGTATTTAGTAAATTGAGAACCTATCAAAATAAAGGCAGGGTATGCAATTTTTCAAAAATGCTTTGAAAAAAGATTTGGGCCGTTGAGCAAATAAAACTTTTAGCCAATCAGCAGGAATGGGCGTGTCTATTCGTGACGTGGAGGAGATAGTGTTCAGTGAACAGCCGAGCAGAGCGACTGAAAGATTAAAAAGCAAAAGAGCGAAGCAAAATAGTAAAATGTATGCAAGAAGTATGACCCTTGTAAATATCGTGTCAGCTTTCCAGCGCTGGAGAGAACTCAAGGCGTGGAAGGCCTGCGGTCAGACCAAGGTTGTTTTAGTTTTTCTTGATTGGTGAGTTACACTAGATGTGATCAAGGGACCATTGCAAATCATTTGAAATTCATGTAAGCGCATCATAAATGTCTGAGATTTGTTTTGCTGCTCGCTTCCCATGCGAGTGTAACATTGGTATACATGTAACATGTAACATTATGTATGTGTGGGGCGGAGCTACTGTATCAAAGGGGCAAGACCCTTTTGGGATAGGGTCGTGTCTGTTTTGGTGATTTCAAATTTCAATATTGGCTTTCAGAAAATCAGATTAAATATTGCAGTGCCAGTTTTACCCCAGGTTTTTATTAAAAAAAATGTATGTTTGAGGCCAGACTTGAAGCAGTGATATATTAACTCATTTACTTACAAGATCAGTGCTTTTCTGAAAAATAAATAAACAAACATAAAGCAAAGCAATGTCGATTCAGTTATACTACTTAATATCAATGACAATTGATAGAATAGCAGTCCATAAAGACAACAAAAAATAACGGTATACTCACATATCCGGTTGGGTAAAAATGCAGATTTTCAAGATTATCAAGACATGCCTGCAAAGATGGCGGTGCTTGCAGTCTGAGGTGGATACTTTAAATAACACAGGAAGCAAATAAATGATTATAATCAAAGTTTTATAATTAAAGTATTATAAATTATTACTCAGTTAATGTTTTTAAAACGTCTTTTTCTTTACATGTAAAATGCAGACATTGTTTCTCACAGTACTTATTTAAAAAATAATTAATGAAAAGGATATGAGTGCATCATAAAATGCGGTTGTAGTATTAAAACTAGTTGGCTGAGGAACAGTGAGGGTAGAAGCAATGAGTGTGAGTGTGATGAAGAATAGGCTGTTGTAGAAGTCAGGCATTTACAGCAATACAACTGAAATGATCCCAGATCCAGAAACGTAGTAAAAACATTGGTAAAACAGTATATGATGTGACATCAGTGGATCAACTCAGTTTTGTGATGCTAGAATACTTTTTCTTGTGCAAAGAAAGCACAAATAACGTAATCCACTCCACTATTCTCCCCTGACTTATACCTTACATATCATGGCCCATAGAAACAGTCCCACCCAACCTATCTACGCCCACTCAAGAACTCATGACTACAATACAAACCCAGGAGGTAAGGACACCCATATTAGGACTTCCACAGTCATCTGAGGGATAGAAAAGCAAAATATGGCATCAACTTTTGCAACACAGCTGTTGTTACACCTGTTTGTTACACCTGTTTGTAAAGGAAGAAAACAGTGAGATAAGTGTACAGTAGTTCCTCATCCTAATCTTCACGATGTTTGCCATTTAATATTGTAAAGTTTACTCTAAAAATGTTGTTCCAGTAAGAAATCACTTACAATTTTGAGACAGATAGGATTTAGTTCATGATCCTTTGCAATCACTTCTATAGTTTCAGAAATTCAGATGATAGAACCTGGTATCTCCCAAAGATAACACAATCTCCAAATAACTATACCTTAAAACATTAACAGTCTATGAAATGTTCCCATTGAAATAAACAAGTAAAGGGCCAAGTCTACACTGTAAGACTATGTCTCAAAGACAGTGAAACCTGAAAGCAGCTATATTAATATAAAATCCAAAAAAGCATATTTGTGCAATTTAATTTTGGGGAGTAAGGATGGAAAGAAAAATATCAGTATCTCGGTATAAAAGCGAAGAAAGTCAATGGAAAGTTCAGCACACAGTCTCACGACCAATTAGTACGTATTCGTACGAGGTGCCAAATTCGTACTAATTCATATGACCTCACTCATAGTACATTTGTGACGGGTAGGTTTAGGGACGTGGTTAGGTTTAGGTCATTCGTACAAATTCATCCGCAATCACTTTAATCACTATAGCTTTAGTCTCTTCAGGGGAATACTACTGTCTTCTCAGTTTAATTTGGGGATTAGCTACTGATAATATCCTCTCAAAGGAGCCTAAAGACTGCAGCTGCCTCTTATTTCACGCTTCTTCTGTAATAACGATCCGAATGGCCAAGTTCCAAATAGCCAAGTCAATACTGTAAACCACAGAAAGTAGAGCACAAAACAAGATTAACATCAGTCAAATGTGGCCAGTGGCTAAGTGTATAGTGTGTCTGCTGAACTGTGCCAATACATTCCTAAATAGCACAGTTGTGGAGGTTGTTGAAACATATTTATAGATTATTTTAAGAGCTTAGTGCCTTTCATCAAACTACGGGTGTGTTTCCTCACTAATTATTATAATACTCTGATCTGTATATTTTATATCTTCATAAAAGGTTTATCATTTATGTTTTCTATAATTATGTTTTATATTCTAATTATATCTGATAATTATCTTCATTATGAAAACACAAGCTAATGATCCAGATGTGTCAACCAAAGGCGTATTTCTGTGTTGAAGAAAACAGGACTGTGTTTAATGATGTCACGCTCAAACAGTGCGTAATCACTGCTAAGATTCAAGATCTCTGAGATATGCTGTGGTAGTAGTAAACATGATTACTACTAACTGGGGTTTTCTTGATGCTGCTTGTGAAAGTTTGTTTAAACTATGGCTGTACGGCTGATACTTTGCTATCCACAGTTAAACATAGCAATAAAAACATAATGGCTTTATAAAGTGAGGTGTTGGAATATTGTTGTGTATAGTTGCAACTGTGGCTTTAGGCAGTTGCTGAAGTGATATATTAAAGGTTTAAGGGGAAAATATCCATAACAATCTTGTCAAAAGATCTAATCCTGGTCAAAGTGTTGGTAAGCTGATGTATGTTACTGGTGATAGATGATGGTAAGCTTTCTGGAGAGGAAGGATAAACAAACAGTATAAACATATAAACAATATTTTGAAAGTGTTTTAACAATGCCTAGGTTGCATACTTTGTAAAGGAGTCACTGAATGTGAAAGTCAGGCTGGGAAACCAGCCAACTGATTATATCACTGTGAAGAAACAGCTGTTGCTGACTCGCAGGACAGCGCAGTGCTCCTTACTCTCAAGTCTAATTAATGCCTACAAAATAAACCCACCAGAAAAACTGGTTTGAATGAGTCCAACACATAACCTAGAAATGTCTTCAATACATTGAGTGAGCTTTGACAATCGCAATGGCAACTTTATTTATATAGCATAATACACAAGCTGACAATGGTTTTACAATGACACAAAATATACCTATCACACAGGTAACACATATAATAGCTACTGAGAACAGATGTGTTTTGAGTTGTACTTTAAAATTCCGTACAACAGCAGAGTCTAATATGTAAACCTTCCCCCCCAAAAAAGAATTGCAGAAATATGACAAAATGATCTACAATAACCATCTTTTACTATGTGTCAATATTATATTATTCCACATACAAGTGTAAGTGTTAAAAAATATTACAAATAGGCTGTTAAACACAGTTGTTTTTTATTACGTTTAATTTTTTCTTGTGTATTTGTACATTTAAAATGTGTTGTGAAAAAATTAGGTACAGTTTAATCCTTCAACAGTATAAAAATGATTCGTGTTTTAGGATGCCTACAGTGAGCCCTCAATGATTAAGAAAAAGTCACATCTAAAATGGTAAACAGATCGAGATCAGCACACGGAAATGATAAAGTAAACGCTCGGTAATCGAGACTTCGCGAAGACTGAGTCTCTGAGGGCAGCTTAAATAGGGGTGGCTGATGAGGGACACCGGTGTGGGTGATTAGTTTTAGGTATTGGGTGTTTTGGAAAATGCAGTCCAAAGTGTGACCTTTCCTGGTTGTAGGAAATTTGACATATTTCAGAAATATGGCATGTGATTGTACAGGACACACTCATGGATCAGAAATTTGGCATGTCTACTAATAGTTAAAGACTATGCACAACACATAAAAGTGACGTTTTCTCAGCAGTGTGGGAGCTGACTGGAACAGCGAATATACAGCTGATACCTTTGTTCATGTGTTGGGGAGCCCCAAACAAGAAATTGACCACAAAATCAAAAAGTTCTCCCCACTACTTTATTAGTAACTAGCTACCCTCTTTTTAGTTGTGATGTAAGCATATTGTGGCTAGCGGCGCTTCAGAAAATGCACCCAGGCTCTGCAAACAACAGGAAGATTAATTGACAAAATTCAGTAACTAATAAATACATTTCAATATGTTAAACATAATTTATTAATCTTCCTTAGCAAATTAAAACACTGGGATTAGAAACATGTTGTAAAAAGCTAAAACATTTAACCTATAATCTAAAATAAGCACTAAAAACTAAATAGAATATAAAGTGAAAACTAATATAACTAGAATACAGCATTATGATAAATATGAAAAATGTTATTCAAAGTTATAATTAATTTGGTCTGAACACAGATTATACCAAGGCAGAATATCCATATGCCTTATACCAAAACACAACAATGCACACGGTTCTGGAACAGAATCTGTCGGTAAAATTTCATATTTGTCTATGTGTAAAATATAATAATCTCTTTGCTCCAACCATCAACTTCCCCCTAAACTCTGTACTATATCTTTAAGAAACAATAAGGCTTCTCTGTAAGCCTATCTAAACAACATTTAATAAATACTGTGTTTCTTCTTACAGTATAATGTTTTTATAATGCTTTTTCAGACATGCTTCTGTTTATTTGTCCAAGGACTGAATGACAGCTTTGTTTTACAAAAAAGCAAAGTGTCATGCATGCTTGCTATTGTTTTGCTTTAAAAGACATGGAATGTAACGCACATGTCCTATGTGTTTAAAAGCTACTTGGAAAGTACCTAGGAGAAGGAGAAAGTCAGACTGATGGCGGAAGTTTAGCCAGCGTTCCATGGGTGTGGCATCTGAAGCTGAGAGGGAGAAGATATCAAAATTACAAAGATAGAGTACTTTTATGGACATCTTTGTTTCCTGCAATATAAAATACCTCAACAAACAAGATCTTACAATCAACAAAATGGTCTGTTCAATATTTAAACTTCTTTTGCTGTTGTATGTGATGCTGAAGAGAGCTTATGGTGCATTAGACCTCTTAAAAACAGAGTAGGGATCCTTGGGTTTTTTTCCCTATGGAATGCATTATACCAGCAAAACTGCCTAACCTGCCAAAGAACACTATCAAAACACCTTTATTTATATAGTGCTTTTAACAGCACAGATTGTGTCAAAGCACTTAACAATATTAAATTAGTCAAGTCAAGTCACGTTTATTTATATAGCGCTTTTAACAATACAGATTGTAGCAAAGCACTGAACATTATCAAATAGAAAAACAGAGTGATGGTAATGTATAATGACGAGAATTAAACTTTATTAGAGAATATAAATTAGAGAATATAGTGTCAGTAATGTATAGTGACAAGATTAAACACTTTATTTTCAGTTAAAGGCATTTTATGATTGAACTCAGAGACGTCGTTTTCTAGCTCAGTTTTGTTTAATAGTATCTGTGCAATCAAATCCACCATAAGTGCATCGAAGAGGGAAGATACATGTTTGACAAAGGAATGTTTCTTTGTGTTTATTTAAAGACTAAAACTAAAAAAAAATAATGGTGCACTGCATCCTCAGGGTATATTTAACAGCAACAATAAAGCACATGAATCTGATGTCTTGAGATTTATAGCTATGTGAGACCATCTGACACTTCTCAGAAACACAAAATTACCCACATACACAAGTAGGGACCTTTTGTTGTGAAGTATTATTCAAATCAGTTATGTAAGGCAGCAGGGTCATCACGAATGACAGCATTTCCTGTTTGAAAAAAAGCGTGGTGAGAAAAGGTGGTGTGATTATTTTTCTGCCTATTAAGTACCTATCAGACAACGGGTTTATTATAGTTTAAAGTTTCTTACAAAAGCTGAGGTGATTTTCCTGGCACATGACTAGCTGCATAGTTGGTGTGTCCTCAATTCAGATGTGAATTTGTTAGCCTACAGCTGAAGGCTTTGGGATGAGCTAAAACCACAAAGAGTTCCCAGAATTCTTCTTAATCTCTAGTACAATAACACTTCTTTCTATTACTGTTGTGATAGCTGCCGGTTGTTAGAAGACACTTGTTTCAGCACTAAAGGCATGCGGTATTTCATTTTGAGATCTTATCTAAAGCATACATGTGGGATGCACATCGCAAAAAAAACATCATTAACAAAGTGAACTTTAAAGTTCTTCTTCTGTACTGGTCACAAACCGAACAGTTTCCTTGTAGAAACATACATGCAGACTGACTCATGGTTATTGTGAAACTGCCTAGACTTTTTTCACTCTCTCACATTGCTGCACTTGTTTTCACAGCAGCTTAATAATGGTCTTATAATTGTGTTATAGTACGATAATGCTCTCAGACGATTCATATGCGAGATTCAACTATTCCGATTCATCTATCTACTGTAAATGCTTAGTCGGGAACATCCCTACTCAGATACTTTTCCCTCTTTCTTCCCTTGAATTTCTGAAACATTGGGCTGTAAATGAGAACTGCTTAGGTTTGCTTAAAATAATTGAAGAATCATTAATCCCTATATCTGGGTCATTCCCGCTGGAATCATCAAATGCTCCCCACCTGATCTCTGATTTGTCTGAAAAAAAAAAAATCTATGTGATAAATCATTCAGTATGCAAAATTTCACGTCTTTACTGTGCATACTTTTTTTTTTTTTACAAAAAAATCTGTTTTGAAAAAGTTTGTTTTTTACTCCATTTTGGCATCAAAGTCCGAGTGATTTGTCCGAGGCATGTTTAGACAGAAATATCTCCAGAACTAGTTGTGCCAGGTCCATTAAATTTTCTGGGCTAAGAGTCCTAGTCCAGAACTGCATGAATTACAACTCACAGCATTGTTACTGAATTTACACCTGAATTCTCGCCCTCTACTTTTCTTTGAAACTATTACTTTAAGTGTTTTCAGATGTCCATAGAAAACTCAACTTTCAATGTAAGCATCAAACTTGGTAAATAGTCTGATATGTACCATGTCTTTCACATCCTTTGATATCAGACAATAGAGTCTGATGGATGTTGAGATATTAAGGTCCAAAAATGGAAAAAATGTATTTACACCAATGTTCAGAGCTATATTTCCCATGAATGGCACCAGGTGTGAACATAAAACTTGTTGTTTTTTTTGTGAATAAAGTATGCACAGTAGAGATCAGAAATCTTGTACATGATCTATTGGGCATATTACCCATCACATAGATTTTTTTCAGACAAATCTGAGGGGGTCAGGTGGGGAACTTTTCCAAAATGTGATGTTTCCAGCTGAAATGACCCAATTTCTTTGCCCCCAAAAAACAAAAAAAAAAACTTGTCTATCAATCATGAAGAATAAACAAGCTAAGTTGCAGCATGTCCCCTAATGAGGCCGTAATATTAATTCCGTGGGAGTCCCCCCACCTCCCAGCCCCATCAGAGCCCACATCACCCCTCGAGCACCCTCCTAACCTTTTTCACCCCTGACCCATTTTCATACCTGCATTGTAAAGAACTCCCATTCCCAGAAGAGTAAGAGCTGTTATAGCTGTGAAGAGGAATCATCTCCATGTGAAAGTAATGTCTGGGTATTTAGAATGTGACATCATTAAAGTTCCTGTTGATGTAATGGTCAGGTGTTTCAATACTTTTGCCCATATAGTGAGTGTATTTCCAAGGAAATCGATATTGAATCAAATGAGATGAAATCAAGAGCTGTTGAATGTGCACAGTCTGTATAATACATGACGGCTAATGTTTAGTATCAGAAGTTCATATGAATGTGCAAATGATGAGAAAATAGCAGTTATATAATTAGACACAATAACGACTACTTTATTGAATAAGTTTGTCAAACTGTTGCTGTGCTGATGTCTGGAAAACTAAGCGAACTGCAGTTCTACTGTGCTGTCTGAAAATGAATGTTTTCTTCCCATCAGCCTCTATCTGAAGAGCTTTCAGACTTAAGTTCTCCTTAAGGTTAAGTTGTGTCTTGATGGTGATTAACGTCCATTAGACACTTTTGTCTCTTTTGAACAATGGTGGTAAATATTTGAAGTGGCTTGCCGTCTAAAGCCTCTTTGAAGTTGCTGTGAATATGAAGAGGTTTTCTGTGACGTTGGCGGCTGTCAGCGAGTGACATTTGCTTTTACAAGGATTAAGGCTGTTGTACATTTTGTAACCGAATGAATGCAGTCATCTGTGACTACTGTGATAAAAGTTATATGACACACTTTTATTATACATCTGTCAGCGTTAACCTCCACCAAATGTTGTTCCACGAAGAGCCTGTTAGCTTTTTTGGGAACTACGTTTATAACTGCTTTGTCGAATAACAAGGTCATTTCTCTGATATTCCTACCAAACCTTTACCATGCGTTTTAATGACAGTGTTAGTGAACAACATTTATGTCCGTGCTCCAGATTGAAGCAGTAGTGTGTGAACACGGCGTCTGACCTGAAGTCATATGGAAGATGAGCTCGGTGGAGGTTTTAATAAGCATCATTACTCAGATCACAGATCTGAGTCATCTTCCTCACACGTGTCTGCGTTTCACTGCTGTGCTGTTTGAATCTGCAATCCTGATCTGTTTCATGTAAACCCTCCCAACTCGGCCGAAGCGGTGCTGTAAATCTCCCTCACTAAAGGATTCGGTGAGTGGAGGACAAACAAAACTGCTAGGTGATGGAGGGCAGCAGCAGAGATTTGGTGGACAGGTCAGTGGTCAGAAACCATTAGTACGTTATGGGAATATCTCAGCGCAGTAGAGCTGTCTGATCCCCGCCGCTGAGAAGCTGTCCGCCAGGAAAAAGTGCAAACTTTTCTCCTTTTTAATAGCTTCCTTCCCCTCTTTGATCTGGACAGAGAGATGATCCTGCCGTCTCACCCACACAAGTCTTCTGTCCCTTCCTGAAGACTGTCTAATCTCCACTCCTCTTGTCCTGGAAACTCTTCTCGAGGCGACTTACTGTGACCTTGCAGCCATGAAGACTGAAAGCCTGAGATTTGTCGTGCTCCTGGGGCAGCTACTCCTGTCCGCTTGATGTTTAACAAGGCTGCCGGGCGCTCAGGTTCCCTTATTATGGTGGTCAAAGCTGTTGTTCGTGAGAGGACTTGGGTTTTTGACAAGCCTCTGGATTATCTGCGCTTCTAGTATCTGCTGCATCTTTCTCAGGAACTTCACTCAAGGCCAGAAGACACCATTGCTGGAAGGCGGATTTATACTGTACTTGGTAGAAAAACAGCTTCTTTCATGTTTGCATATCTAAAATGTGTGGCCTGATGGGAAAGTGCAAAATCATCTTAAAAGGTCAGGATCAAAGGCCAGTATGTTTATCACTTGTACGAGCTTCGGCGCTCTTCTGAATGTGTTCTGCTTCTGTGATGATGTGTTTGGAGAGTTAGTCCAGGTCTTCATCAGTAGGACTTGAGAGTGCCGATACGACCGGACAATACTCAAAGCACCCCACAACTCCCCAAAATATATTGATATAATACAAATATAATGTCCAAACTAGGGATGCTCATTTCAGTTATTTCAAAATTCATATCAGTCGGTTAACAGTTAAACGGTTAACATGAACACCCCTATTCCAAATGCATTGGTTTGGTGACCATTTTTTTCTTCTGGTGTGAGCAGTCGCACTGTTCTGCACAGAAGTCTGTTACACAGCATAGATGTAGAAAAGCAGTAGGAACACTAACTGTGACCGTGATGTTCGGGCAGAAATAGCTGAGTGTCATTATTATACATTTTCATGGTTTGTGCAGTCTTTCAGAAGAGAAGTCAACTTTAGTTTAGTTTTGTTTGTCTTTTGTCTAGCCAAAGTATTTTACTGTAGGCATATAACATGGTCGAGTTTTGTTAAGAACATTTCCTTGAGTTTGACCTTGTGTTTTGTTGTTGCTTGAATTGAATCGATGCTGAAAGTGAAAGTAAAATGCGCACAGAGCTTTAACTAGCTATTTAGAAGCCAAGCGTTGAGACCAGTGCTAATAGCAGTATTATTGGTCTTCATCGTCACAACCCCGGCCCGGCCCTGGATCAGAACCCTCTTGCTTTAGGACCTGATGCTTCTGTTGCAGTGGAGGGAGCGTGAGGTAATCCAGAGATTCTCTGCCGGGGTCACAGCACACACACATCAGCTGTTTCCCTCTCCGGAGGATCATCGCTTTTTGATTACAAGCATTCAGGAAGACAGAGGTGGTCATCACATACACATGCTGCTGTCGACAGTGAAGCGTTTCCGTCAGGGCAGGCCTGGTTTATGACTGCTTGTTAAAGTGACAGTGTCTGAGTTTTGGCAGAGTCTTGTGTCTTTCCTGCACAGTGATAGCATCATTAGTGTGTTTCAGTGCACAGTCCTCTACTGTCCTGTAAAGTGATCTGAGTGTGTGGACAGCTTGATCTGTGTCTGAATGTGTCCCGCTCTGAACAAACAGAAAACACACTGACAGAGCTCACTGTTCCAGGAGAAGCTGAACACAGCCGTTTGACACTTTACTTAAGGACCGTTGTGTCAGCTGCATGTTTGATGTGAGTGCTTGTGTTTCATCAGAGAGAAAGAACTGTTTTTGGACCGCCGATAGTATACTTGCATAATTCATTAATTTGCACAACAGACTGACTCAGTACATGAACCTGCTGTCACCTGAGTACACACTTACATTTACTTCGGTCTTGTGCCGTTTCCTCTGATCAGGAAGTGTTTGGCTTATTTCTGCTGTGAGCCTATTTCTGCATGTGTGATGAGGATGTGGTTTAACTGTAGAGTGTGCACTCCGGCAGATCAGAGGGAGAAAGATTAGTGTTGCTTCTTGATCTGGCTGATCATTGATCGGTCATTTATAGTCACTAGTGTTGCTTTGGTATAAAGAGGGTAATGTAAAAATATATATAATAAAAAAAGCGATGGTATTGTGGAATGTTCCAGGAGTCTCTCTGATGATGGCTGTGTTTGTTTCAGGAAAGCGCAGGAGCAGAATAAGAAGGTGGTTGTGGCAGGATGTGTTCCACAGGCCCAGCCCAGGACTGACTACCTCAAAGAGCTGAGTATCATCGGGGTGAGCACACACTCACACACCCACACACTCAACCACTCTCTCACACACACACTAGCTTGCACATGTTGGGTTTACATGTGCGTGTGCGAGTGAGTGTGTGTGTGTGTGAGTGCATGTGTGTGAGAGAGTGTGTGTGTGAGAGAGAGAGAGTGTTTGCGCGTGCACACACACACACATGCACTCATTCACTCTCTCTCTGTCTCACACACACACACACACACACACACACTCATGCACTCTCTCTCAACACACACACTCATGCACTCTCTTACACACACACACAC
>JAUCMU010000002.1:6148508-6186247 GCA_032275025.1 Enteromius treurensis | reverse complement strand
CCTTGTTTCACTTATAAATAAATAGACAATTTTATGATGTAGGCCGAAAATGAGCTTCCCCTATTTGACAGACCAGTTGGTACAACTCTGGTACAACAATAGGTATGTATATGTAGGTTCGCTATTATTTCAATTGCGGATGCGTCTGTATGCTTGGAACGATCAAATAAGGGACCAGTCATCAAGGATACTTAGAGAAAATGTGGGCAGCCACGACATCATTTTCCAAAGTCTACATTTTGCCCCATTTACACTGAAAGGCAACCCCCGCATTTTCAAACTAAAACCATCTGCAGCATTTTTGAAAGTCTCAAGTCATTTTCCACCTGGAAAAAAAGAAAAAAAAAGAAAACTAAAACACACTAGTGTAAACAGGGCCTTAGAGTGTAATACTAATGATTATTTTTCCCTGTCTAAATGTACCTTTTGGTTCCGTCAGCCATTTCTAACAAAATGATGTTGTTGTTTTTTGAAATACCGTGTACTTCTCAATCATGTGTAATTAGATACATTTAGGATTCCATTTTGTCTTTACTCGCATTTAAAAGCACTACAGTACATGCTTTCTTTCAGTTCACCTAAACCAACTTCAAAATCATTGTAATTAGATCTGCATTTGATTGGCCATTATTCTACGGTTAAATAAATAAATGGGAAGAAATGAGATCCAGTAATGGATAATAAATGTAAGAAACTGTTGTCACACCTGCCTACTTGGAGCCACGAGAATATCCCAAACACACACTTTCCTACACTCCCAACACCTCACCATTCAAACACCATCTATAACACACATCTTTCTTGCACAAACAAGTGTTCACACTATTACTTCGCAAATACATTTGCAGTGGCGTC
Source organism: Enteromius treurensis (assembly GCA_032275025.1). Lineage (NCBI taxonomy): Eukaryota > Metazoa > Chordata > Actinopteri > Cypriniformes > Cyprinidae > Enteromius > Enteromius treurensis. Next base: position 6,185,392 of record JAUCMU010000002.1, on the reverse strand, counting down.
ATCTAACACACGTGCTTCTTTTTCCTACGCACATACCCTCACACACACACACAGGTTGCGCCTCTAACGCACACACTCAATTATATTCTGAGTTCACCACACACTTTTTTCGCCCCCACGTTTCAGCCCTCACACACAAACAGGACTGTAGGACTCTAATGTGTTTGTTCCAGAGGGGCGAGTTGATCTATTCCGCTTGGTGAGATATAAAGCCTCTTTCCTCCTCCAGTTAACGCCCTCTTTTACACTATTCCAGACCTCTTTGATGTATTGACCATGTCGGCTCCTGCTTATTGGGAGTTTTTTGAAGCATACCTACGTTTGTGCAGTTGTGGGGTCAGTGTGGTGTTTTCGTGTGGGGAGAACTGTCAGTTCTGTTGTGCCGGTGGAGCCTCACAGAGCTCTTTTTAATGAGTGCATTAAAGCTGCATGGATGTTCAAGGCCAGTGGAGGTACGTCCCCTGGGCCCCAGCGTCTGCCTCAGGGCTGCCATCTGTAGATCCCTTGCACTTTTAAGGGTCTTCACTACTTTTCTCTTCATTTTCTCTGTCTCTGGAAGATGAAGCAGTTCAGAACTGTGGTGAGAAGCCAAAGTGGTGAGAAAGGTAACATGGCAGGCAGAGAGTGCAGATCAGAGGTTCTTAGCGTTTTGTGGTCCGCAACACATTGGGTTGAGATGGGAATCATAAATCATTAAGTGATTCCAATGGCTCTTAAGAATTCTGGTCCCACAGACAATATATGTTAAAAACGAAAACAAATGAAAAGCTAATTTCAATGATATACAGACTTTTGCATGATTTAGCATTTTATTTAGAGGTGATTAATGCAATTAATTAATTGACCTGTGTCACCATTATGTTCTTTTAGTTTCATTATCTCTTCAAGTTTATCACCATGGACATTTATTAATCAGCATGCCTGTTCACTCTTTTTTTTTCACTATCACTGTGTATTTAAGTTCCTGTGTGTTGATTCCTCTTCTGTCCAGTATTTAACTTTGCAGCTGGCTTGCTATGACAATGACAATTTATTTATATAACACAATTAATTACAGCGTCCATCGACCAATGTGCTTTCCAGCAAGTCATCAAAAACAGAAAAACGCACCACATACAAATATCCCATCAGCCATACACTTTAGAAAATAAAAGTACTAGTTGCATTGCCTCATGTTTCAGCATCTTCACCATCTTTGGAAGTAGACATTTGCATTTGGTTTTACTCTGTTAAATTCGATTTTATTCACAGCACGTTTCTAAGCATTGGTGTTTCACTGTGCACATGGGCAACGGCTTGCAGCATTGATACTAATACAGTGTTCTAATGCATTTAATAATATAATATAAATATGCATTTAATAAATAATAATTAATGGGTTATTTTTTATTCAAAACATTTCTGTAGAAAATGAGAGTTGAACAAACACGAGAAACTTGGAAATCTATTGGTTGGATGAAGCAAACCAGTGTCACACTAGTCAATTTTTAATGGATGACTTTTGAAATCAAGGTGTAGACATTTACAGTATAGTGACTTAACAGGAGTCGTGCTTTAGCCATGCGATAGTCCGTTATTAACTGATCACAACAGCATCGTATTAAACCATAAATAACACAGCATATGCACTTGCCTCCATTTAGTCCTCAATTCCCAACACTACTTGAAATTCTTAACATTGTCATAGAATTAAGTCATTTTGTTATTCTACGTTATAGTAATAAACTATACAAATTCTGCTAAAAAATGTATGATGAATTAAAAGGCCACAACCCCATATCCAGCAACCCAAGGTGGGTTCGTGACTGAAAGGTTGAAAACCTCTGGTGTGAATGCCCAAGGGTGAGGAACGTGATCCACAGTGTGGAACACATCCTGAGAAAGACTGGCATGTGGTTGGCAGATTACAGGGAGTGTGTGTTAATGTAGCTCTCTGTGTGGCTCTGTCGGAATGAGGTCACTGGGTCTCGGCCCTATTTAATTAATTAGGGAACAGTGGAATGGAAAATGGATAGCAATCAGAGGCTCACTAATTTCAGACCTGCCAATCAATAAGCCTTAGTGCTGAATTTTCCTTCAGGGGCCTTGGTGGGTCCCATTTAGTGTTGAATGTAGGATACTGAATGTGAGCGCGCCCATATGTGTATATGTACATAAATATTCAAGACATGTATATCGAGGGATTGCAGCCCAAGGGACATAAATGCAGTGCAAAGTGAATTGCACTTTTACCCTTTTTCCACCGAACTTCCAGTACGTATTTGGGCATGCAGACATTTGAAAGCACCTAGCAACCGTCAGTCGGCATATCTACGCTACGAAGTAACCATTTCAATTCAAATGACTTGAAGGAATCAAACCGGAAGATTCTGACCCACAGTAGCCACTGAAGAAATCCCAGTATGCAGTGCATAACAACAGCACTGTGCATAGCAACAACTGCCTCTCACATAGCAACCACACCACAGTGCATAGCAACCACTGGCAGCTCTTTGTGTATTCCCTGTTAGTTGCTTGCATTTGACGCTAGGTGAACTGCAGTGTCTCTGTGACTCACCCGACAGAAATGAACTCGAGCGTATCAAAACAAGTTTGGATTTGCTGTTCTTTAATATCATTTACTCATCATTAATGATTGCTTTTTTGTGTGCCGCCTTCTTACAGATATTCGCTCGCTGCCTGATGTTGCCATGACGGGTAACTGCAGTCAGGAGTGCAGCGAGCTGGGTCACTCAGATGCCTGTTGGATGCCCGGTCAGCCTTCACCTGTCCGCAAGACCCGCAACCCTCCTAAACTGTCCACGTTTGTGCCTTATCAGGAGAGGGGGAGCCTGGGACGCCTGGCCAATGGGAGCGTGCGGTTGGGAGGAGAGGAGAACAGGCCACGCCTCCCACCTTCCCGTAGTGCCTACTCCAGTAATGACCACAACCCCAATGACCACGTCCCCCTGGAGGAGGTGCCTCTGAGCGTGACGTCAGAGTTCCCGCCTACCAGCCCCCCCTCCAATCACGCCTCGAAAAGAGAGATATACCTGTGAGATAACCACACCCACCATATTTGATTGACGCACATAAGAAATTGCAGAGACATGGTTGCGAAAAGAGAACATCGTATTTGCGACAGGATATCAATTGACTAGTGGAAAAACACGCTATTGTCATAATGTCAGAGTAGATTGATTTTATTTATTTATTTATTCATGCGTTCATACATCTATTTATTATCACTTTTAACATGTTTTTTTCAGTTCCTTTTAACTGTTTGTACTGTTTTTGCATACCATCACCCGACGCATACTTTTACGCGACTAACTAAGTTTTAGCTTCGCTAGCCTACAGAATGTTCATGGGTTCTTTTACTAGATTACCAAGTGCTGAAGTGGGCAGGAGATACTGCTTGTAAAGGGTCTTGAGCCACATCCAGAGTGTCTAACACTCTTAACTTGATCCTGTCCTCAGAGGAGAGCAGTCTTTATACATGTAAAACGCTGTAAATACATTTGTATGGTGTATATATAAATATTACTATCAGGCTCGAGTTGAAAAATAGTGACAAATGTTACATCTAAATCAGCCTGAACACCTGAAGTGTGTGTCGGTACCGCTGCTTTCGAGGGTCTGAACGCTTGTAATGGCCATATGGGAAAGTGAATAGGCGAGTTGGGAGTGGAGGGACAATGTCCCGATGGTGCTCCATGACCCTCGTTGTGCCCGTCTAGGACCCAGATCCTCACCTGCTGTACTGTGTGTCCATATACACGCTGTGTACGGTGAGGGCGGGCAGTGGGTTTAACAGCGATTAACTCACTATGACAGACCTTAACATATGCCGGTGTGTGCGTTCATGCGTCAGGGGACCTACTGTCACGAAAAGTAACACATGTGGCTTCTGGCATATTAACACGCTATTCAACAGATGAGGATGTGCGTGCATACTTTTGTGTCATGCGGCAGAACTTGTGTTTTTTGGCACTGTGAATCTCTCCTGAACTCCCACGATGTAGTGCAAACGCTGCCTGGCACTCGCAAAGACGCCTACGGCTCACACAGCACAGCCTCAGTGAGGAGGAGACCACCTGCCTCCCCTCAAATTATCAGTACAGTTTTGTTAACTCGGCTGCGTGTTTAAGTCCACAAACACACCATCTAGTCTCCATCAAATGGGTCAATTTTCGCCACACGCTCACATTCACGGTCTTCTGTTTTTTACAGTTTGAGATGAAATCTTTGTGTCCTATTTAGACTTTGTTTGAAGAACAAATGTATTAATGCCTTAAAACAGTTGTATATAACAATCACAATGGACAAATTAGACTGATAATCCTGTCTTGTCTTTCGCATGTCAATTGTGCATGTTTTTTTTCCACAATCGAAAAATGACAAATGTTACATCGATCACATCACCGTTAGCCTATTTTCAGCCACATTTTGTTTTTACATAAACGTTCTGTCCTCCATCAACTGGGTATTTCTTCGGGTTGTTTTTTTTTCTTTGACACTGTGCTGACTATCTAACCTGCTCTAAAGCTGTGTCTCCCTCCAAGCTTCAGAGAATTTCTGGGGGACCATTTTGACAATGACTATCTAGTGTGCTCAAGAACCATATATCTGATGGACATTATCATTACTACTGCACCACGGTGCATCGCCTCAATATCTCTACGTTTTCTGCACCTACTGCAGCACGGTACCTGCCTAGATCCCAGCGCTTGGGCGAGCGTGCTTTGTCTGCAGGGGGGTTGACGATGGGCATTTCCTTAATTAGGGTGAGTAATGAGTGTGGTGCAGTTGGCATATGTGAACAGTCCAACCCCCAAAGGAAGCACAGATCACAGAAAAAGATTCCGGCCCAAACGCTTCAATTGTTTAGCGAGTCGCATTTTTCACTGCACTTACCTCATCGCGACTGCCTTCAGCACCTCTCGCCGAATAATTAAGGCTGAAACATATGGAAATTACCGGACGTAGCCATGATTAAATAAGGCGAATGATTATCCCGCCCTAAGGAAAGAAAGCACACTATGCTGTTTTCAAAGCCATTTAGTGACTCTTATAGGAAGCAAAAAAAAATCCAGCGAGAGTCATGATCCAGCGTAATTAGCCCAGCGCGTTTTTCCTCCTCCGTGCTGCAGCCGCGCTCTTCCCAGGCGAACGTGTGAGATCGCTGACCTGGACTTAACACGGCTAAAAGATAGAGATGACCACAAAACTCTACCACCACTTAAAGGCTTTCATCTATTCAAACTCTGAGTGAAGCAGGTTCTGACCTTCCTCCACTCTGATGCCGGCCTGAGTCAGATAGTCTGAATTGCAGGTTTTGACTTCATCTCGGCTGTTTTATTCCTAGTAATTCTAAGGCTAGACTCCTAGAGTCCTTCGGCCCAAAATGCCGGAGGAGTGTCCACTTCTCGTGGTTGTTTTTTAAACTGGTGTTTAGATGTGTGCTCTTTCGCTGTTAGATGTCTGGATGTGATGAGACGACCGTAACGAACGAGGGAGTCTTTTCTTCGTCCTTAGAGCGAGACTTTTCTTCATAGACTAACAAAAACTGGTGTTTGTGGCAAGCATCTCTTAAAAAGTGTTCTGTACATAGCTCTCCACATTCCCCGTGCGTGGTGTCAAGCAGGCGACGAGTTGAGCATGAATTCCAAAGATAATTGGTAGAAACCGTTTACTGTTCTTGCTGAAATGTTAGTGCCGGTTCAGAAACCTTTTCTTGAGAACAAAAGCAACGTTCACTGCACAAAACTCATCTTCACCGTTCACCCCAAACTGAAGACAGCTGCCTTGAAAGTATGTCTTTTGCAGGAGAGTTCAAAACTTGTTATCCTTAATTGTTGGTTATATTTATATAGGACTAAAATGCTTGTGATGATCTGTTTTTGTACAGTTTTATGTACATGCAAGTGAAGCTTTTTAAATCTTACAACAAAAGCCGATGGCATATAAAAATCGTAAAGTGTTTATTGAGATGTGCACATCTTGCCTTGGATGGATTGATCTTTTTTGCCGAGTCAGTGTGAATGTGGCCGTCGTATGCCTGCACCGTAGTCATTCACTGGCTCCTGTCACTGAGGGCTTTATCAGATTTTATGTTTATTGTGAACAGTGGATTGTTCGATCCGACTTGTTTGTTTGATTCCCATGTGTTTTGTTTTGTTCCGTTTCCGCATGTTGAAAACAAACCCCTTGTAATAAGTCCTTGCAAAGTTTGTAATAAAATGAGTGAAGAAAAAAAAAAACAAGGAATACATTTGCTTGGTGAGTCATTGTTTAAGAATGAATCTAGGGACTGTGATCTCTCCATAAAGCTTTTTCATTAATAAAGCAAATTGATCTGACAAAGATATGAGCCTCAAATTTTTTCTCTCTCTTTCTTTTTTTGCCTGTGTAAACAGAGAAAGAGGAAAAGGTTACGGTTTCGCCAGACTGACAGGAACTTAATAGAACAGAATAGCGAATGGGAGATCTAGTAATGCGAAGCTCTCTCTTCACAAAAGCTGTCCATCAATATTAATGATCAAAAAACACAAGACCCCGAATTTTCTCAGTCTCGGAAACCTAATTCTCTTCTCTACAAGGAGTTAAACCGTTACACCCAAGACCTCCCAATACTCGACAGCACAATAAAGACGAAGCCATAAAGATGATAACGGCGAGATGAAAGACAATAAATCAATCCGGCTTTCATTTGGTGTGCTGTCTTTATAGATATGCCACAACGTAATTCGCGCACCTCTGAAATGATAGCTTTCACAGATAAAAAATAAATGGATGTGAGCCAGCGAATGAACGCCGTGAAAAGCGAGAGCCATAAACAAGTTAAAAAGAATATCAAACGTACAAGATGGAAAGTGAGGTAAATACTTGAAGCAAGTATGTGAGTAAACAGACGAATGTGAGAAATGCACATTGCGCTGTCAAGCGCGTGAATAGAATAGTTTAGAGGGCCAAACTGCCCTCTAATGGTCGGCAGGAGAACTACAACTCCCTGTAGAAAAGAAAAGGATTAGCGTTTAAAGCCTGATACTCAACAGTCAGGATTAATGAATCAGATAGCCTTCCTTTCTGCTGGTGTTCTTCAGTTTCTTGTTGACATCACCTACGGCGTACGCTTTCCCGAGGATGGCGGATGAAACGAGTGAAGCTGCATGAATAATAATTGAGATCAGGATGATAGTGGTTTCTGGACCACATAGAAGCACACTTCGCAGACAGGGATGCTCGTAGCGGCTTATTTAACAGAGGCTGCGATGGGAGGACCCACTGAGTTTTTTTCATTAATCTCCTTCTAATGGATAGGTTTTCGCTTCGCCTCGCGCACTGCAGGCTGAGCTTTAAAAAGAGCCGTTTCGCTGGTGTTTTGTTTGCGTGCGGCTGGGGCATTTGTTTCTTGTTGCGAAGGGAGCCTCAGCAGAGAGGGTCTTTCTTCAAGATGAAACTACCCCCTCGGCTACTGCCTACTGTTGATGTGCTGTTGCCATAGAAACCTGGCCCCTCTCTCTTTTTGTTCCTCCCTCACCCACGCTCCTTCTCGCTCGCTTCGTTAAGCGCGGTGCTGCTGGCAATTAGAAGCAAAGCCAGCGGCGGGGACGGCTGCCTCTCAAATGTACTCTCCAATTAAACACTGTCAAATAATGGCGTATCTCAAAACCGCCGCCTCCCGCCGTCCCCTCCTATCACACGACACATTTATGCCTCTAAAGGAAGGATAGTTACAGCCGCATCTAAACAAACAGAAGCAGAGATCGATGCGTGCGTGAATACCAACCTTTTTCCGGCAGCATCCGTAATGATCCTAAATGCGGTGTGCTTTTCCTGTAGTCACAAGGTGTTAAAAACTTGATTATTCTTTCATTCGGCTGAAAATGCATGTAGCTGCAAGCCCTAAAAAGGTTTTCTCCACAGTATTGATTGCACATTTTTCAGGAAAGTGAGGTGTTTTACAGATCGTGTGCACTTAAGACTCATAGAAAATTGCTGGACTAAAGCCCTCTCATATTCAGCTATTTGTACCGCTGTCCTACATATCGACTCTCATACACTATAGACGTAATTGGTGCATTAAAATCAATGGCGCAATTTAAACAGCATCATCATTAAAAAGGTTTATGCGCAAAGTCAATAAGCACAGAGGAGATGGTTCGGAACCCCAGGCACATGCAACATCATACATGAAAAACTCATTTTGTGTCATACTGTACGTATTTGCTATCAGGTCAATTTTTGTTCACGCCAGCTAGGTTACTGTACACACTCCTCTGCAGCCCAATGGTGTCAATAAAACTTCTCTTTGTCTCATTTAACACCCGATTACGTCCCACCTGAACTCAATCTTCCAATCATCTATGATCCCGAAACAGCCTAGAGCCATCCATCAGCCCTGACAAACACAGCGGCCATACGCCACACCTCACGGTAGCGCCTCCTCACCCGTTCATTGGGCCTAAACGCCCCCTACCCCCTCTTTCCACAGTCGCTTAGGCCTCGGGAGGCTTCTCCTGTATGTTCAAGTGGAAAATCACTTTTTGAATAACTACTTGTCCCTTTCACATTCATTCACTGCCTCGTCTGTGCATTCTGCTTGATAAAAATGGCCGATAGCGCATGACTGGCAGACAAAAAGAGAGTTAAAGCAAACTATAAGAGTCACGTTTGTGGAGCAGTCCAACCGGAGGTACTATTAAAAGTCATATTTTATTGACCTGTGCTGTGTGTGTTTGTCGGGTTGTTAAAACAGGATTATTGAAATCGCAAGACATGGCAGAGAGCTTCGAGCCTTTAAGAGAGAAGCAGCTCAACACTTCCCTGCCCACCTGCTGAGCACCATCACACACCTAGAGACTCGCTTGAATTCATCTTCTAATCCTAGAAACATGACACTTTAACATTAATCTAATTTACTGCAAGTCTCTGCCCAAATGGAATTAAAACAGCTTTTTCAAGCCACTGGCGTATATGCATTCAACAATGTCTGAGTCACCTGCTGTATGTATTTATATGTGCATATTTATATTCTGTACCTTAAAGGAATTTTTTCACCCAAAAACATTTTTGGTCATCATTTACTCACCCGCTTGTAGTTCCAAACCAGTATATATTTCTTTCTTATGCTGAAAATATGAGGTATTTTGAAGAACCAAACAGCTGATCCCCACTGGCTTCCATAGTAGAGAAAGAAATACAATGGGGACCATCAACTGACTGATTGCCAGCATTTTTCAACATTGTTAGTTTCAACAGTATTCAGTATTTTAAGTACTTTTTGTCACAACGAAAACAACAATTTTGTACCTTGTAGCATAAAATGAAGGTTGTTCAACTGATGATACATAGTATATTTTATAAAGAAAAGAAGATGAATGAAGATCTTACTGGTTTGTAATGACATGAGGGTGAGTAAATAATTACAGAATTATCATTTTTTAATGAACTAATCCTTTAATATGTCAGGTGTAACAGGTTCAGCCTCCCCGGGAAAGTCTATGCCAGGGTACTGGAGAGGAGAATTCGTCCAATCCAGGAGGAACAATGCAGCTTTCATCCTGGTCGTGGAACACTGGACCAGTAGCCTGGCTTTCGCGACTATTAAGCTCATAGGAGCTTAGTCTGGCCAAGCTACCTTACTACCTGCCTTCTGAGCTCGTTTCTCATCGGTTCCCACTTTTTTTGGGAACAGAAATGCTCTAAAATGGCAGCTTGGCCAGACTAACTTTGCTCGCAAAATGAATGAAGCATCAAAGGAAGTAATTGCGGGCCCAGGCTACTGGACCAGCTCTATACCCTCTTTAGAGTACTGGAGGGTTCGTGGGAGTTTGCTGAACATGTGTTTTGTGGACTTGGAGAAGGCATTCGACTGCGTCCCTCACGGTGTCCTGTGGGGGGGTGCTCTGGGAGTATGGGGTTCAGGGCCCTTTGCTAAGGGCTGTCCGGTCCCTGTATGACCGGAGCAGGAGCTTGGTTCGCATTGCCGGCAGTAAGTCAGACCTGTTCCCGGTGCGTGTTGGACTCCGGCAGGGCTGCCCTTTGTCACCGGTCCTGTTCATTACTTTTATGGACAGGATTTCTAGGCGCAGTCAGGAGCTGGAGGGGGTCCGGTTTGGGGACCACATGATCTCATCTCTGCTTTTTGCAGATGATGTTGTCCTGTTGGCTTCTTCAAATCAGGACCTACAGCGGGCACTGGGGCGGTTTGCAGCTGAGTGTGAAGCGGCTGGGATGAGAATCAGCTCCTCCAAATCTAAGGCCATGGTTCTCAGCAGGAAAAGGGTTGCCTGCCCCCTTCAGGTTGGTGGGGAGTTCCTGCCTCAGGTGGAGGGGTTTAAGTATCTTGGGGTCTTGTTCATGAGTGAAGGAAGGATGGAGCGAGAGATCGGCAGACGGATCGGGGCAGCTTCTGCAGTAATGCGGTCGATGTACCGGTCTGTCCTGGTGAAGAAGGAGCTGAGCTGCAAGGCAAAGCTCTCGATTTACCGGTCGATCTACATTCCTATTCTCACCTATGGCCATGAGCTTTGGGTCATGACCAAAAGAAGGAGATCCCGGACACATCGGTATTCCCCGGGAAGAGCTGGAGGAAGTGTCTGTGGAGGAGGAAGTCTGGGTGTCCCTTTTTAGACTGCTGCCCCCGTGACCCGGCCCCGGATAAGATGTATGTGTGTACGTAACAGGTTTTCAAATGGCAATGACAAAAACAATTCATCATCAAATGCACACAGCACATATAGTGTTAAAAAGATGTTAAAAATATTTATTAAATGTAGATATAAAAAAACATTATATAAATGTTTTTTTAAAAACCCTTTGTTCTGTAAGTATAAATGATATGATTGAAAAATGTATAAAGGTTTTGAAACAGCATGAGGGTGACTAATTTATGCCATAATTTAAATTAATGTGTAATCGGATACTTTGAAATACCTTTTTTAGTTGCACACCCTTTTAAAAGGGGCTAGTTTGTGTTGTAGTAATGTTGCGTCTGGGTACTGGTAATGTATTAATGTAATCACTGTGGTTATCTTCAGGCATTATGTGATGATTCAAATCTACTGACACCAGCAGGGGACAACGGGGTCAATTATGAAAGCTATGATGTCTGGGTCTGTGAACTGCTGTAATCTGTGTCAAATTCTTTGCTTGTCTTGATCCTCCGACGATAATGAAAATCCACACAAGCCCAGATATCCAGCAATCTTTTGGAAATGAGGTATTTCACCTAAAGGGTCAAGGTTTGGCTGGTTAGCATGGCTCATTAACCCCTGCTGGTAGATATTGTATTTACACCATGAGGCTGCATTTTTCCCTGAAAAATATCATGGCACTTACAATCACCTTACAATGTAGCCAATATGAATTATTCCACTACAGCTGATCATCCTAATTTTTACCTTAATGTTGATAGTAGTAAAATGCTTGTTTTGTTGTCATAGGTCTGGTTAGCGCCTAAAAACCATAGCATACTGTATTATGCCAAATTTATTTTCATTATCCTCCAATTTAGACAGGTTAGCTAATGTGATAGCTGTTTTCTTCTAATGTTAAATGCATCAGACATGTTGTTACACATCGCATTAAGAAGAGCAAAAAAAAACAAGGTTGTTCTTTGCTTTCAGGTGTTAATTAATGTCAATTTACCATAATTTACACCTTGGCTTTTCTTTGCGAATTAATTTTTTATTATGTCTCTTACGTCATTACCCGAGTCTATTGCAGCTATTTTTGTGGAATATTCCTTTTTTTTTGGTTTTTAACGATTCACAGTTTTGTAATCTGAAGGATGAGGAATGAAAATTAAATCTCAGTAGATGCATCCTTTTATTAAAGAATCCATTAAAACAATAATTTGTGCTTGACAATATCTTTCAGTTCCACAAACATGTTGTGTATTTCTCCATCTGTGACTTCTCGTTACATCTATTTTCTGTTTTTTGTTGTTGTTTTTCCAGACCTCTGGGAAAAGAGGTCCAGTCAGAAAAAGTTTCTTTTTTTTTAATATTCAACAGAAGCTTAAAAGGAAAGTTTTAAAAACTTCTTAAATCAAGAGAATATTAAATATCTCAACGAAAAGATTCTCCCGCGAGAAACTCACTTAGCAACCCTAGACAAAGTGGATAGAAGCAGATGCTCAAGAGGTAGAGTGTAAAGGCAAGAAAATGGTGAGCAAGGAAAGATGGATCTTTTGTTGTAAACACAGGGGGTGCAATTAAACATCATGTGTACAGCTGCTCCGAACGATTTTATTGAAGGCCTTACGGAGTTACTACAAAACACGCTGCTGCTAATGGTGGAGAGAAGCGGTTTATTTTGGAGGGAGATCAGTCTAGAGTCTAATCAGAGCAGCTTTTACATGCGCGAGTAGGGCCGGATTATTTCGACGTCGTTTTGTGCAGCAACATTGTTTGCATTCGTTCTAGAGGTTTGTTGGATATTGTTATGCACCTGAATGAACCCTACAGGCACGGTGAGCTATAGTGCTTCCTCTGCCTCTAAGGGTGCAGAGGCGGCTCTCCTGCACTTGCTTGATGGCTTTGTAAAGACAGTCAGAGTACAGTTGGAAAACACAGGCGTTTTGTTGAGAAATGTTGTAGCTGCTGGGGAGAGCAGAACTGGCAGTTCCCAGAGAAGAAGAGACAGGCTACATGATGGAGTAGGGAAGGGGGCTCTCATTTAGAAGATGAATACTGACAGGCGGTCTCCCGGCGGACCTGCTCCTTCTGTCCAACGTGAAATCTAAAGGAGAAGCACTCCTGATTAAGCACACACCTGGGCGGCTGAGTGGCATCGGCTGATCTCAGCAGTGGGAGACTCTGATCAACCCCTCGCGCTCGTTTTCAGCTCTTTCAATCCTTCAGTATCAAAGCATAATTGCCATGCGGTCGGACTAAGTCTGCGGTTATATCTTAGGCATTGGGGAACGGTCTCAGCTGCTTACCGGGCATCTGAAGTTGGACGCACGTGATTAGGGAGAAAAGTGAGTGTGTTTCGGTGAATAATGCAAAACGCTTTTGATCAGCGCCGCCGAAGTAGCCTTGAAATATTTTGTTTGTGAAGCGCTTTTTTTCTTTTCGATACGCCACAACTCACGTCAGGCTTGTGCGTCTTGGCCTACAGTTAAAGAGAATAAAATACATTACAGCTTTAATGACAGACACAGCCATTAATGACAGGCACTTCCCTCTGTCGCTTGCCATCTACCTCGAATATATATAAAAAAAAGCGCCTACCTCTCACTAAAGATCTGATTCTGTAGTCTCATTAAAGCTCACATTTTTTTCCCTAGCCCTCTCCCTTCTGAATAAAACTTTCTTCCTTTCGGAATCGATTCCCTTCTAATTAAAACCACCCTTTCTTTGTGTCCGTCATCTAATTAAAAGGCTCCCATTCACTTTTCTATATGTCGATCCACTTAGCCGCACACAAAAAAACCTCACCTTTTTCTCTGTTCGCAGATCGCTCTGGAAAGTTTCTGCCTCTACAACCCGAAGCTCTCCTCTGAAGACAATTCTTTCGTCGTTCCTCCTCTCATGTCCGCAGTAAATTGGACTGAGAGTTGTTGGTAATTGAAGATCATTGTCTCCCTCCTCAGGCATCGAGGTTTCGCCGTAGCCCTAACAATACACCTCTCTCCCTCGGCATCCAGCCAATTTCAGCCCATCCACTTTGTTGCTTCCCAGACTGGATCTTCTAAAGCCATGTGGAATTGGAGGTTCCATCTCGAACCCAGAGTGCAGAGTCACTTTTTTCAGCTAGTTTTCATCCACTGTTCTCTGCGCCGGACTCGTATCTCCCAGGAGAAGTATTTCTCCCAGTTCACTAACTTGCAGACCTGCCTTACTGTGTTTTCAGCCGAGAACTACACACACCAGGCCTGGCTGTCCAATTACGATAGTGCAGATTGTGCCTCAAAACAACAACACATTGAATTCAAGATAATGGCGAGTCTCAAAGCCATTATTCAGTGCATGATGTGTTTTTGAAGAAACGGTTGAGGGGTTTTGAATAGTCTAAGTAAAAAAAATAAAGCATATGTTTTGGGTGCCACATGCTGTCACATTTCTTCTCTTCCACTCTCCATAAATTTGTCCTTTTGCTGCCAGGAGACAAAAAGTCTTTTGTTCTGGGGAGGAAAATGGGGGAAAAGCGAGACTTGATAACCTCTCGGCTGAACTCTCAAAGATTTCATGATGGAATGGAGAATATTCTCCGGCGGATGTGTTGACTTCATAAAGAGTTTTAACGTGTGAAAATGAGCCCTTTTTTCTGAGCAACACTAATCATGTAATGTAAAAGTGCTCCATTGTAGGAAAGAAGCAGGAAGTCAAATGCATTTTAAATTTATTTCTTACACCAAAACTGACATGTTTCACTTTTATAATGAGTACTCCCTTCACACTTGACTAAACTTGTATTTCCTTTTTGTTCTTGTGAGATGGAGGATGCCAGTGGAGCTCCACTCTCTCTCTTTCTCATCACTGTGAATGTGTCTGAAGTAGAGCTGACGAGTGCGGTCAGGTTTCTCAGACATAGTCAGAAAATGAAAATGAATAAAGCAGATACTTCCCAAAGTCAATTATTTCAGATCTGTTGTTTGCGTTGGTATAATTCTGTAAGAAAAAAGCAGAGGTTGTGACAGAGAGCAAGATAATACACGAGTAGCAATGGACCTTATTCGGGTGAGACATCATATTTCATTTTCACAAATGAAAACGATACGTGAGGGATAGATGTAAGCTCTGTTCGATGGTTTGCACTGATGTGTCAACCACAAGTAGGACTTGCTATAAAAAAGAACCTGGATAAAGACTGAATTGTCCAAACCAAATTGGTATCGTTTAATTGTATAAAATAAGTGACCATCTGCAAGATCTGCTTCGGCAATGGAGAATACTTTATGTGAATATTTCTATTGTCGCCCTGTATTCGTATGGCCACAAATGATTTCACCTAGCCTTTTGAAAGCATTTACTACACAACCAAAAGCCACTGCTCTTGGCAGTTAAAAAGGTTACAGACTCTGTACTTCATGGCAGCTTGCGAAGAGTAGGTTGTCCAGGCAATTTAAAGTAGAGAAGTAAGATAAGCCGGTTTTCACTGACATTGACATTCAGAACTGAGACAGTGGGAAAATGAACACACCTTATTATATTCTAGGTGTCTCAGGGCTTAGCCATAAGGATGACCTGCTGCCTAGTGTATAATAACTGAATAATGTCCAACTAGTATTGCAGATTTTATTTGTAAAGAACACTAAATGTGTGATTAAAAAAGTGAAAATGTCAAATAGAAAATAAATCAACTGGCACAATATGTGAAAAATACATATTGTAAAAATCATACATAGGCCTATAACACAGTACCTTGAGACAGTAGAACAGGATTAAAAATGGCGTCTGCCCTGAACAAGGCTATATTACTGAAAGGTTTTAGTTATGTAAGTCAGAGGTCTCTCTCACCTTTTTTCCCTCAGAAGGTGCTGTAATCTCTCTTCATGGTGAGGTAACTTTAATGGCCTGTTGTGGTTTAGGCTGTTTTTGTGGCGGTTCCGGAGCGTTTACTCGCGAGCTCTTGCAGAAGCGCGGGGAAGCAGGTGACAAATCATTGCGTTCCTTGCGTCAGTCGTGCGATAGGACCACTCATGCAAAGCAATGTTTCCGGCTGCTTCAAATGAGATTCATATCATGAACGAACACTCTCTTACCTTACAGCGCAAAAAGAAAATGGTCCAGTGCTAACCCTCTCCCAGCGGCTTTATAAAGAGGTGATCTTGAGGGAAAAAACCCACTTAAGCTTCAGGTTTGGGGATGAGATGAATTCATCATTTTATAGGCCTGCATAAATGAAAGGCTTTCTGTGAGATAACCTGCTTCATCTATTTTCACCCATAAAATTCAAACCTAAAAATGAATTATGAACGGAGTATATTACTCTCCATACTGCATACACAGAGCAATCATGCAATGACCGTCATTTTAATATATATCCATAATTCTTTTACGAAATGTAATTTTGAAAAAGTTCTATATAACGAAGCATTCTTAACTACGTGTAACCTGTTGCTAAGCCGTCTTTATGCATACCCAGATGTCATTTTGGAAAACGCCTATTAGGCAGTTTCATAACAGTCGGGAATGTATTTTAAATCAGTTTATCAATACGATTTTGAATAGGCTTCTCAATACAATCTCTATAGTCTGAATGAACCAAAACAGTACACGCTGGATTGTTCAGAAAGGTTTTACACATTGTAACAAGTGCATTTTGGGTTCGTTGTGTAAGAAATACGCAGTGATGGGAATTACTGCGGTGTTTTTTTCAGTAACGAGTAATCAAATTAATTACTGTTTCCCCCGTTACTGTAATTTCTTATATTATTAGCGTTTTATATTTAAGTCCATCTCACTGCTACACAGTGTAGCTGTATTAACGTACCATAATAACTCTGTAAATGCGCATCACTTTGTCTCACACATGCAAAGAAAGATAAAGAGCAAGAGAGTGTCTCATAACATGCAGATTTGATGTTTGACATGTAAACGATATTCCTGGTTCTTTTTTCCTGTCAACATAACGGCTTTCATTTGGAATTGCTCAGCTTTTAAGAATCGCCCGTTTCTCTTGGTAGTGGGCGGGACTAATGCGCTAATGGCAATCGCATTGGCTGGCGCTCACCTATTATTGTCCCTGTTTGGATTTCAGCAAATCAATTCGAGCGAACGCATTCTACGTGATTAATATTCATGAACCCAGCAGCACATTAAAGTGCCCCTAATATGCCATTTTAAAGGTTGCTTATATTGCTTTATGAGTCTCTTAAAACAGGTTTACATGTATGCAAGGTAAAAAAACACTTTAGCTAATTTTACCCTATTTCTAAATGATTTGTGTGTGAAACATTTCATTGAATCAGTCTGTCTAAACCCCGCCTTTCCGTGAGCCCTCACTGCTGTGATTGGTCAGATGCAGATGCAGACGCATTCCTTTATGATTGGTCTACCGCTACAGCGTGTGTCAGAAAACGAAAGCGGAAGAAAGCAGAACAATATTTGCGCTGGAGTTAGTAGACGTGGTGGATATTTATAATACAATTCATGAACATCAACTTTATCAAGTCAAGCGTCAAAACACAACAGGAAAATCTTTGTTGCTAAGAGATTCCCATTTTTTACTTTAATATAAACAGATTTATTTCATAATAGTCTCATAATAGTATCAAAGTAATTTGAGAATCATGTGTGCCAAGTGATTAAGTGGATTAATGAGAGTAACGACTGGAATTTTAATTTTGCATCACAGGAATAAATTAATTTTTGAAAATATATTAAAATAAAAAATGATTATTTCAAGTTGGAATTATTTCATAAGAGAAATTGTAATTTCTTTTTTACTACTTTTACAAGTATAGTTGTCAGTCTTGTGTCAATAGCTATGCCATGCACATTTAAAGTGCATAGGAAAATTTGGGTATCTTGGCAAATCTGAAAACAGTTTTGTATGTTGTTGAGGGTTCTCTCTCTCTGAAAACACATCAGAGACATGTCAGCAAAAGTCTCCATTTACTCTTTATTTAATCTGTAACTGTCTAGTAGAAACCATTGAGATGGAAGAGTTCTTTTCCTTCCTATACAATTGCTTCTCATAGGCCTCACACGAAGCTGCCGTAGACTCTTCTCTCATTTCTGCCCCCTCCTCTGCCTCCGCTCATTTGTACATGATTATTCGCTAAGGGCTAGGTTCATCCCACCCCCTCCCTGTGGTTTACACCAGAGATAATTGGAGGAAAACTCTGCACAGATCAGCCTATGTGGATCTAATTGTCCACTCACCCTGGACTGTGCTCCTTGCCTCAAAGAAGCCTGCGCACAAAACAGTGTTCGCAAATAATTATGACAAGTGTCTGTGCAAGTGTAAATGAATGCCTTTGCTTCTCAAATTAAATATTTTGTTTGACCTATTCGCCTCTTTCTCGTTGGTCATTTTAGTTTCTTTCGCCAGCCACAAACACAAAAGTGATAGGCCATTTCTCTACATTCTGCCCTGTCTGTTCTCATAGGCGAAGTCACAAAGGAAAGGAAGGAAAATATAGAGTGAAGCTGCAGGTTTGAAAACGAGAAATGAGGTCGTAAAACAAGTCACCGTCATCCTTGCCGCATTATCTGACAGCACCGGCAAAAAAAAGCTTAATTTCACGTCGAGCATGTTTGTGCTTTTGCGGGGCGCTGCTGTGATTCGCTGAGGGCATGAGACGAGAGCAGAGAGCTGGGAATAAACCAAGCAGGATGTCATCTGTCACAGAATGCCGGCAAGGTGACAGACAGCCACCCGTGGCACTTTATTATCAGTGGGTGTAGTTATGAAAATTATAGCTGTGCTTCAAACAAACGGGGCATAATTCACGTCAAACTGCTCCCTATGTTAAAAAATCATAATTTATAGATAGAGAATTGTATACTGATTGTTGAGGAAGATGCTCTGTTTTGACAATCAGCAAATGATATGGTAGAGAGACCGTCTTCTTGCTTTCAAGGTAGTTGTGAAATCCAGAGCCTCTTGTTGGACACGAGTCTTTTTTTAGATTGTGAATCCATGTAGCACTTCTGGGCTTTTGATGTATTGATGTAGATTTTGTTGTAGTTTACAGGTGCTACATGTGTTATTTTTGACTGTACTAAAGCATATACATCTGCATATATCTCTGGAGATATTTAGGAGTTATTAAGTCTTGTTTCTCAGAAAAACAATGCTACAGCCAGTTATTCTACTTTAACATTTGTGTCCTGTGTCAGAATGTCAGACTGATTTTTTTTCTTTTTTCTATGTGATTCTGCCTACTGCAATGTTACCCAATAATATTTTGAAACCCTGTGTTGCCAGTTGGTGGGAAACACAGCGCATTGCAGCCATTGAAGCCAGCAAACAAAATGCATCAAAGATTGCAGATTTAACAAAAATAAAAAGTTTCAGCACCCATCTAAAAAAACTCCATGACCAAATGCATATTAAAACATGCATCAGCTTGCATGGTTAAGCTAATCATTGTAAGTTGTGTTTTTTGTGCACTTCCTCAATCTGGCAACCCACAGAAGTGGCGTCTGTGAAGAAGGGGGCGGGGCAAACTACTCTTTCCGGTTTTGGCTGCTAACTGTCAATATCACACACTGAAGGAATATTCCAAGTACAGTTGTGGTTAACCTCAAGTTTATGATAAGTGAAATTATAAACTAATTTCAACTCGTCTCACGTAATCAAAGTTAAAGTGAGACTTATAAAGTAAATAGGGCCAATTTTTGGAAGATTTGAAAGCTGAAATACAAATTCTATAAAAACACTTAAAATAAGCTTGCTGCTAGCTTTCTAACTAATAATTATGATAGCCTTTGTAGGGTATTGTAGTCTTTGTGGTATTACTGTACATTGTCATGGCAACAGCTTTGTGAAACTAGATACAGAAAAGGGTTTGCACAGTAAAATCATGTTAACACGCACTGTTTATGTTCTATGAACTGTACTGAAGCAGAGTCTTTTAACATTTATAAAAGGACCCCTTTCACTTACATTGTTATTGCTGCACTGTGTAACATATTCTTGCTTCTTTCAGAAGTAAAAGAGATACAAATGGAAATGGAATTAATTAATCAGCATTATACCACAATGCTGTCAATTGAGCCTTATTTAGAGGAAAAAAGAGGAAAAGACAGCAGACAGAGCAATTTTCTCTCAAAGTGCACAGGCCGGGTGGCTTATGATGGATCAGGCTGTATCCTTGAAATGCCATCATTTGGATATATTCTAGTTGGAGAGTTCTAGTTCTTGAATCTGGAATGCTGTGGAAGCTGAATGCGGCGTTTAAATTTGCTCGCTGTGTGGTGGTTCGATCAACATTTAGATCTAGCGAGTTGATTTTATGCCGGCAGTGATTGCGTGACAATTCTCGTTGCTGTGTAATGGGACTGTATGGGGTGTTGGCAGGCCATTCTAATGTGATTGTGTATGCGGTGTGGAGCCGTCTAATGCGGGACTGCTTGCATTCGCCGGGCCGCAGCTAGTAAAGAGATGTTGCAGAGGGGAAGTCCTGCAGCACCATAATGTATTTACTCTGTAATTTGTGTCTCAGTGAGAGGCCATATATCCTGTTTAAGAGTGACACCTCCCCTCCCTGCGGCCCACTGTATCCCTGCCGCTCTGACGGAGACCTTAGCTCGCTGTGCTGATGGATGAGCACGTCAAAGCCACTTCTGCTGCAACACACCCGCACACACACTCGCACCTCTGTATGAAGCAATGCATTTCGGGCACACAAACTTGAGTGTGCACAAATACCCATGTGTAGTAACTGAAATCAAATCACTACAGGTTGATTTTTATATTATTTATATGCTTAATTATTAGGATAATGAATACATGCATTTACATTTTTAGATTTTAGAAGTTGTTTTTGTGGAGCAAAAAGTTAGTAAAACTAATAAAAAAAAGGAATGATAAGTTGTCCTGATATTATAATGAGGGGAAACAAGCCTGTTTAAAAAAAAAATCTCAAAAATAAATATAAATGATAACATAAAATATTGTTGTTATTATTATTATTATTTCTTAGAAAAATGCAAAAAAAATTAAAAAAAAATAAAAAAATAAAAACATACTTCATTACTTGTATTTATAAGTATTATTGAATATAAGTTTCCAGGAAAACATTTTTGTACTTTAATAATGTGAAGATAATAATAATAATAAATAATATTAATGATAATAATAAAATAATATATTATACAAATAATAAACATCATGACATTAGTGTTAATACAAATGTAATATTGTTTTCATTATTAATAACAGTATACAATCTTTGAATTTTTAAAAATCTTTTATAATTTATTAGAAAAATGTAAAACATTACAAATGATTAATCATGATTAACTGCTTCCAAGATTTAAGTTTTTGTTTACATAATATATGTACTGTGTGTATGTATATTTTATATATATATATATATATATATATATGTGTGTGTGTGTGTGTGTGTGTGTGTGTGTGTGTGTGTGATTGTGTTTGTGTGTGCATTTTTTTGTTATATTTATATACATATATATAAAATGCATGCATGTGTTTGTATATATATATATATATATAATATTTTTTGCGGGTACAATTAATCACAGAAATTATTTTACAGCAATATATATATATAATATTTTCTTTCTCCTTTCTTTTCACAAACCATTTGCAACCAACATTAATAATAATAAGTACATTTACAAGAACTTGTTTTGGCTCTCTCACTGACACATATGGACATATATGCAAATGCACACAAATAAATAGATTCACATAAACTACTGATTGCAAGTAGTTATGTGTCTCTGCATGTAAATGTTGTTTATTGTGCTCATGGCAGTGTGTCAAACACATGTTGCATGTATTGAAGAGCCCAGCAGGCCCTTTGTCACCATGGTAACAGATGTGCATGACTAAAAGGATTCTTCTTACCGCTTATAGGACACATTTAGATAAGAGTTTGAAGCTTCCTTTCCCATTTCTGTATAGTTCAGTTTTTCCAGACATTTTGGCTATAGACATAACCTCTCCGTTCCCTCCATAAGGGGACGTAACCAAGACACACCGTTAGAATCAGGTGTTAGATAGGAGAGAGAGATCCCACATGTGCAGTGTTGGTGAGCCACAGGAGCAGGTTTAAAAAAACACTGCTCTACTTTACAGAACCTTTGATAATTTCACAGATTGTTGGCTAATTTTGCAGTTTTTTGGATAATTCTGTTGATTATATAAATATTTTGCATGAAGCAGAAAGATGAATATAAAAGTAACATTTAATTGGTTTGCCAGTATTTGTGTGCTTCATGTTCTCAGGAATATAGCAATGACCTGTATTTGGATTTTTGTGAAAAGCGCATGAATTTTATCACGTAAGTTAACAAAATGTCAAACCAAGTGGAATCTGCAAACAAATTGTGCCAGACATTTTCCAGAACATTTCTGGGCCAATTACTTTAACCAGCTGGTCACAAGATCACATTAACTGACATGTTTATCAACCAGAAACACAATCTAGTTAGATTTTTACAATTAGAGCAATAAATTGCTATTTTAATTCTGATAAATCTGACTTTTTATCTTCCACTTGTTCCATGTAACTTAATATTTCACAAGGCGACTTTAGATCTCACAGTGTGATTTTTAGATCCCATATAATTCTTTTATCTCACAATTGCATAACTGCATTATTAAGAGGATTTTTTTCTCTCACAGTCTTGATTTTTTATTGTAATCACAACTTCATCTCACAGCATAACTTATTTACATTCTGTAACTCATTAAGAATGACAAAAAACAGTGTGTTCCCTCTTCCACTCAAAATTATAAAATTAATCATTGTGTTGTATTTTGAGCTGAAAATTTACAGTCACATTCTGGGGACACCTGAGAAAAAAGGGGCATAATAGGTCTCCTTTAAAGCCTTGCATAAAGTCAGTTCTGTGTATGGCCTCCAAAGTGTCTGTGTGCACTCCGACAACATCTAGGCATGCTTCTGATGAGATGGCAGATGGTGTCCTGGGGGATCTTTTGCCAAGCTTGGTTTAGGATATCATTGAGCCCCTGGATAGTCTGTGGTGTTACTTGGTGGCTTTGGATGCTTCCATACATAATGCCCCAGAGGTTCTCAATTGGATTCAGGTTTGGGGAACGTGAAGGCCAGTCAGTGGCATCAAACCCTTCATTATCCAGAAACTGCCAACACACTCTGGCCACATGAGACTTGGGGTTTGTCATGCGCTAGGAGGAACCCAGTGTAAGGTCTGACAGTTAGTTTGAGGATTTCATCCTGGTACCTAACAGCAGCAAGTGTACCTGGCACCTAGAGGTCTGTGATACCCTCTAAAGATATACCCACCATCAAACCAGTCATGTAACCTGGAGAATCTTTAATTTTTTTAGCAATATATTTTCATTTATAGCAGTCTTCCTTGTATAGTGTACTTGTCTTGTCTTTCCTTAAAATGAATGCCTCTTGGATTAATATTTCGCTATATAATGCAATGACATTCATGCATTTTTAAGTGCGGCTTAAGCATCCAAATACTTTTTAGGGTCACTGTACTCCTAAATAATGCATGTGCCTCCAGCAAGTTTACTTTGCTGAGGATCCTCAGCCATCGCAGTTCTTGCGATTGAATAAAACTACTGAGCTGTTCTAATGAATCTGCAAAAACAAAGAGCTTCCATCATTCACCAATTTAAAAAGTGCAAGACTGTGCAGGTGCAAATGTCACTCTCAGATAACATCTTATCATCGCGCTACCATTCGGCACGCCTGTTCCTGTACATGATTCATTCTTGTGGGTCATGAGTTCCTGATAATTGAAGTGCCAAAAAGACGGAGGTGACAGCTCCCACCGGAGGAGAGAAGACTCTCTGGGGCCCTCAAAGAACCTCATTTGTGGGCCCTTATATCTTCATAATGTTCTTCTTGAGGTACAAATATGAGATCCATGAGAAAGCTATTTCCTGATTCTTTCCTGTACCGAATTAAAGGAAGCGTGAAGTGGATCTGTGCAGATCTTGAGACCGCAGTGACTCATCTTTTGGTGCACAACACCTCCTTATGCAGTCACACCCTGCTCCCGGGGGCAGAGAGCAAGAAGTTATTCTGTTAATATGCGGTAGGATAAGCACACAAGGTGTCTCTTTTTGGGAAGGATATCGATGAGTCCTGCTTACACAAGTCTCCAGTGAGAAGTGGGACAGCCGAGATGACTCAAGATTGATCACGAGATGGACACCGAGAGGTCCATCAACTATAGCTGAGCTGGGTGTGTGTGTCTGTTTACATGCATATGTTTTTGTACCATTGAGGGAAAGCAGAAATACGGTCTACAAATTCCCTCCTGTCCATGATCAAGTCTGGGTCAGCGCTGATAACATATTTATCTTTTTTTATGACCACAGTGACAGAGCTATAATGGGTCAATGCTGATAAGACCTAAATGGACGTGAAGACGTACATTATAAGTGTCTAAGCAGAGCGCTAAAAGGCCCTCTTTAAAACTCCAAACTCTCCCAACCTTATTTAATTAAAATGGCCAGCCGATAAAAATGCTTACACACTATTTCAGTCACTTAGAGCTCATGAAATATTTCCCAGTGTGCACTGAGGCAGAGACTGAACGAGAGTGATGGCAAACTTACGGGCAGCCAGTGCTCGCACATCAGACAGTTTGTCACAGGACACGTCTCTGCACACAAAAATGCTCTTGACTGGAAGATGGGACCACAAATTCACTATTCTTCTAGTAAAGGGAAAAAAGTAAAGGACTGTCCGTGCCAGGGAACATGAAGTAGTACATTTCTTTCAGAATTCTTTTTTTTTCCTTGCCACAGTTGCCCTTGGTTTGCTCATAGGGGAATTTGTAAGGTCCTATTTCCAGAAAAGGTGGTTTGAAACAAAATGCATTGTGAAAAGTGTGTACAAATAAACTTGACTTTACTGGACTTCTCTTCAGTTACTAACTTCAGTAACTGTCCATCCTGGAGTTATTTTTGGAACAAAAGAGCTTTGTTTGACTAGTGAACCTACAGCAATAGTTCAGCCAAATATGTAACTATATCATTTTTTTTTTAGTTCAAACCTTCATGACTGTTTCTTCAGAGTAACACAAAAGGTTAATTTAAAAAATGGTCATGGCTACTGTATCAAATATAATGAAAGGGAATAAAGATTGTGTGAGGAACAGGCTTACAATTAAGTCATAATTCACACAGACACACACACACACACACAATCACACACATACATATAAATACATATACTGAAACAATCTTTATTAGCTCTGTTTGAAGCAAAGTATGTCCAGTTTTTAAATTATTCTTCCCCCCCATTTGATCCTCCGGTCTTCAAAAAACAAATGGTCTGAATGGTTTGTTCATTAATCAGATTGATTTGGTTTTCAAATCGATTTCACTCAGATGACTCAATGATTCATTCACGTTAATCTGTTAATCTAATAACAGCAATTAACAGCTCACTGAAGGGTAAGATTATCAGTGACTAAGAACTTAAAAATTGTTCTGTTTATGACACAAAATAGTGAGTTATTTTATTTGCTTTTTTTAATGTTTGCGTTTGTTTCTCTTTTTTTCAGTTTGAAAGGTCCAGTCACTATTAGTTGTAATTGGAAGGAAAAAAGTGACCATGTCTTTTTATGTAGGAGGGAAGAAAGTAAGTACAGGTTTGGGGCAACATGAGGATAAATAAATAAGTATAGAAGTTTCATATTTGGCTGAACTACTTCTTGTCTTATGATGTCTCCAATTAGCATGTCAATCAACCATCTTTTCATTGATCCATCCCACTAACCAGTCCTTCGATCCATCCATCAGAAAGGCTATTGTCTCATTGTCAGTGCTTCACAAAGAGAGCAAATCAATAGTCACTGAATCAGTACGTGGAATCATCCATTGAGAGCCATTAACTGAAAATATTGTTGTATATGTTCAATGTATACATCGACCAGTTGTGTTGTTGACAGTTTGTGTATATCTTAGTAGTTCTGAAGCATCAATGTTCTTTGTGTACTTTCAGTAGCGATACCACAGTGTGTTAGAGGCTGCACTGCCATCTATTGATATGGTTCAGCAAAAATTGTCTCTTGAGTTCCCACAAATTACACAATAACTTTCTCAAAGAAGCAACTTGGGAAACACTAATCTGCATTTTCTGTAATTTCTGTTAATCTTTTCACCATGGGTTTACTTTTTTTGTCTTCTTTTCAAGTCAACAGACCTTTACTGCTTTTTTAACCATAGTTATTTACACTTCCATTGTCTCAACCAATAAAGTATGATAAAAGGGGAGTCTAATTTTAGTCTAATTTTCATTTATTCATCACCGTATCCACTGAAGTGGCAGCCAGTGAACGCAAGGATGTTTGGTGACCAAACAACACTTAATTTCATCATAGTGAATCCCACCACACATGGTTAAATCATTTTAAAGGTGTAATACTGTATGATTTTGTGTATTTGGTGTAATGCAAAAACACATTATTTTCCACATACCTTACATTGTTGTTTCTCCTCCAAGCCCCACCTCCTGAACCGGGTCGATTTGTGGAAAGCTCACCGTTCTAAAAAAGCGAGGTGTGCTCTGATTGGACAGCTATCCAGTGCACTGTGATTGGCTGAATACCACTGCGAATGTTGCGAACCTTACCATAATGTGATGCCGCGTCCTGGCGCTATGAAACCAAAACAATGAAACACATTACAAACAAGGCATTTGTTGCATCCATAATTACTGATGACATGACAAAACGCCAAGTCTGCATTTGTGATCGAAGAAACGACAAACAACAAGTACTAACCTTACCCTTCACTGCTCAAAACTCGCATTTGAATAGTAAGTAGCAGGTTCTTTCAATGAGAAAATGTAACTTATTTTAAGGTTGTGAGTCAGAAGCACCACACTGTCCTTGCAGAAATAGAACTGTTACACTTTATAGCTCCACTTACAGCGTAAATGCACTGAACACACGCTATTATTTGAGTTGAACTGTTCTGGAACTGTTCTGTTGTAAATACAGCTTAACCACTGATTTCTAGTTATTTCCTCCCTTGGAAGCACAAACAAAGTAGTTTCACTTCTACAACAACACACACCGTCTCCTGAACATGGCGCCTGCAGCAACACTACAGTGAGAATACTATTCCTTAGTATATTAGTATACCTCCTTTTTTCTTTGCGTAAACATTTGGGCAGTGTTTGAAAACAAACCCACTCTGTGATGTAGTAAAGTTGGGAGCCTGTTTAAGCGAGCCGTTTTCTGGGGGTGTGGACAAGTCTTAACTTTTATAAAGAATATCTCTTTGGTTTTGAAACTTTAATCTTTGCAACTTAGGGATCTTTTCTATACACTAACGGCTTGTAACACTCCAAAGAGACAGGAAAATTTGAATTTTTTTTTAAATACGAATCATATGACCTCTTTCATAGGCAACTATTATGAGTGCAGTCTTCAGCCGATGGGAGCGTGGAGCATTTACTCTTTAAAATTCACTTCAAACTGTTTGATTGCACTTTAGTTTGCCATAGTCTTTACTTCAGTCCAGCCACTTCACCATTGCAGAGGTGTAATATAGTAAATAGTAAATTTTCTCTCTGCGAACAGAATAGAAAATGTCAGAATATTACTCAACATATTGCAGCTCAAGTGCAGCAAATTAAAAAGAAATTTTCCTTTGCTTTTACATTAGTCAACTGCTGATCCGCCACATCACAAAAATAAACATCAACCCCCACTCACACAAACACACAAAAACAACTCAGTTAACAGCAATACACCTTTTTCTCTAGATGAGGGTGCAGGATGCTAAGGAGGCTGTTACAATGTGTTGTGTGGGACCTATTAATATATGCAGTGCAAACAAGCATTTCAAAATGGTCTCCTAGTGACTTTCTGCTAAACTTATGTTTGACAGGGTCAAATTAATGAGCTGTTTGTGTCAAACAGCAACCATCATTTTGGGATAGCTGCCTAATGAATGCAAGCTGCACTAATACTGTGGAGATATTGACGACACCTGATGAGCATGTACATAATAAATCTCTACGCGATTTAGAAACAAGCAGGATAAAGCTTCATCATTTGCACTTGGCTTCTGTTTGTGTTGTCTGACGACTTACAAACAGTTTGCCTTAAAAAAAAAAATTAAAAAAACATTTAACACCCTAACATTCAAGGGAGGCCATATCCTAAACATTGCTGAGGTTTAAATTTGGGTCATCGGAGCCACTTTTGAAAGCAATTGTCTGCATTCATATTTAATGATTTTTATGAATATTCATTAATTATGGATGCTTTTCTGAATGTGTCCCCAGGATGAGATAAGTGACGGGTGTGATAGAAAGATGGGGCTTTACTGGATGTCCTGCATACGGTAAGAATCAGCAGTTTTAAATATATAAAAAAAATATATATATATAATGATTCAAGCTGATTGTGATTTGTATTATTTGCGATGTTTAAAATAAAAGTCCGACCTCTGTTGGGTGCAGTTGCCAAATGAATTATGATGGACATTAAAAATAAAATGCAACTCATTTGATGGCACTCCAAGCGACCATTCCTAAAGTATTAATGTGCATTATGGGTAATTTGCATGAAATGTTAATGGGGTGAAACAATAAAGTTTTTTATTTATTTATTAGTGCCCCGAAAGGTGAACTAACTGCCCCCCAAGGGCAAATGGCACTCTGTTAACTAAGTTCTGTGAAATTAACCTGAATCCGTCATGGTTGTGTTCATAAAAACAGCAAACCTGGACCCATAAAATTGCAATTTCATGCATCGTTCCTGTTAATCTCATTCATTCTCCTTCATCTTTTCTCCTTGAACTAGAATCACGACTGAGCTCCTCCGTGCCATGGTTCCTGTTACACACCTCATTTGATTTCTCTTTCTTTTTATCTTTCTGTCTCCTGCTGCCTGTCTGTTCCTGGCAGGTAGGAGTTGTGTGTTGTCTGACATCCTGGGCGCTGTGATGCCTTTGGTCAGCAGTTTTAAAGAGTAATGACTGCAGTGGTCGCAAGGCTCTTGCTGTGGGGTGTCACCGGCAGTACCGTTTAATGTATCCTGTTTGCTCTATTACAGTGTGCCAATCCAATGAGCTCCTGCAGCCCTAGACCTTTACGGATAATGCGGTGATGGACCCGAGAGTCACATTTAGCCTCGTGGAAACGCTCATGGCAATGGCTCTAAAACGAACGCGGTGAAGGAACGGCCTGACTGAGGACTCGATGTAGAATCTTTGCCTTGATTTGTGCTCAAATCAATTTAGTCACCAAACTGAAGGGTTGGTGTGGTTTTTAATGGGATATTGCAGCGATATATCTATCATTATCTTTCCCTTTTAATGCTTTGTCAAAAATATATTTTCTGTCGGGGCAATAATCAGGAGAATAATTGCTTCTCTCTGTGTCACAGTAGTTAGCAAAAGACAATGATCCATTCTATTCCAATGCAAGGAATCTAGTCCCACCCAACATTATGATGTCGTTTGACTCAGATACAGTCTCCATTGCAATATGGAAGAAAAGACAATTACGACTTCCCTTTCAAGCTGACTTGCCTAATACAAATCAGCTGGATGTAAACTGGGACAGTTAATGTTGATGAATCAAAATGGTGTGGGTTATAAACCCGGGCAGGAGTTTATCATCCCTGATTTGCTGCTTTGATGAAATATGCAGTGAGACATTAAGGCCACTTTGTCAATAATGCAAAATAAGCCTTGCAAACTTGTAAAGCGTTCAAGCTGGAAAGCGAGAGGGAGCTTATTAGATCTTCAGTGGAAGTAATGGATGTCATTTGCGCATGCATACGCTTCCAGTAGGATTGTATGAAAGACAGGACAAATCTGATTACGGAGCGAAATGCCTGTTGTGTGGAAAAGATTGTTTACATTTGAAATCAATTGAACTGAGAAGGGACTCCGGCTTACTGATCCTTCAGTACACAGCTAGTATAAAGCCTCAGTCTGTTTTCTGGAACATTCTGTTTGGTGGCTTTTTAATTAACTGGGGGTGAAGATTACGGCTGATTCTCTGACGAGTGAATCACAGCGAATTCAAACGCGGCACTAAGCTGCAGAAACAATGCGCTGCATTTATAGCATCTTCCCACTCTGAAGAAGAATGGGATTGACCAGAGACAGGAGCGCATACTAATCTATCCAGCTGGCATTTCCTGTCAATATTTACAGCGTAGCAGCCATCAGCTTGGCATCCCCATTTGTACGCATTGGAGGTTGGAACAATCTATGATTTCTATTTCTATGGCAGACATTTATCATTTAATTACCAGCAACAGGTTGGAGGTAGAGGAGATGAGCGCGGCGAAACTTGCTCCTGGCGATGCTGCAGTTATAGAACTGCTGCAAAGCTCAAGAGCTCCCCCACATGCTGCCTGCAGAGCCGGAAAAATACTGCCTTCAGTCGTATGCAGTTATTGCTCAAGCAACCGTTCCGTATTGAGCTGATTCTAAAACATTAAAGCATAGACGTGTGGTAAGAAATAATGCAGGCACAAATTATCCCCCAGAGTGCCATGAGAAAGCAGGGCGGCTGGTCTACGATGACGTCTAGAGGGACAGACTGCATAGAAAGGCGGTCGCAGAGTGAGCCTGCTGTTTTCCCATGAGAGGCACAGTACTTCAGGAGCAGAGGAGATCCAACAGTTGGTTATTGAATAACAGCAACATTCATATTTTATTGAAACTTTGTTGGTGGGGGGGGGGGGGGGAACCGCTTTTGTTGTTACAAACTGGGTGGAAGATTCACCCTGGAGGTGACTTGTCATACGATATGTGTAGTGTCATTGTTCCAAAGTGCAGCTTCCTTCCTCTAGGGCGACAGCACTGTGGGACACGGCTTCTGTCATTTTTCATAATAAATATACATGAGTTTATTCATTTTCTTCTAAAGCGGCGAAATATGAACTTGGACGCCTGTAAAAATGGAGATGATCTCGTTATTGCTGGTGACAAATGTAATTTTATTTTCCACTCAAATCTCTATCATGCTTCAATCCCTGTTGGCTAGAAAATTGTTCGTAATGATCCTTAATCTCATCGTTCTTTATAACCTCTCTGCCTATTCGTGGGTGCTGCTGGCCTGAGGATTGCCAGTTCAATTCACAGAGCTGACAGAGTGTAAATCAGCCAAGATCATTGCGTTCTGCCTGTGTCCTGATCCTTCTCTTTGCCTGTCTAAAAGTGGATACGGTTGTCCAAGTTTAGTGAGGATGTAAAAGTTTAGAGAACTGTAATAACGATGGTCATGAATGCGACAAAATCTACAATATGTCAGTAGTGAGTCTGTTCTAATGAAAATGCGTATAAATAGTATGCCAAAAAAAAAAAAAATGGACTTATGTGTTTGGCATGAATATAATAAACAGTTTTCACATGCATATGATGCAAAATTTGTGTATTTGATATGTGTGTATATGATCTGCAGTTATGCATATACATGTAATATGCATAAAGCTCTTTTTTTATATATATAAAATGTTTTTTTTAATGCTGTTTTTTTATGCGTATCTGCTGATGCAGACTGTGCTGCGTTTATTGTCACGAGAACCGTTCACAAGATACTGTCCAAAATGGCACTACGGTGATGTTACATGCCGAATCGTTGAATAAAGTCATTATTTTTGTTTTCTTGCCATACAAAAAGTATTATTGTAGCTTCATAATATTACAGTTAAACCACCGATAAAAGATTCAGATGTCGTCTTTCATGCTTTTCTGCACCTTGACAGTAGTAATTGTTTGGCGGTTAATAGGACAGTCACAAGTCCTCCCGGTTTTCATTTAAAATATATTAAATTGTGTCCTGAAGATGAACAAATCTTTCATGAGTTTTGAACAACATTGTGGTAAATGATTAATGAGTACATTTTCATTTTTGGGGGAAATTACCCTTTAAAGTGAAAGAAAATTATCCAAATTACTGTTCCCAATATGGTTCCCTTAACGTTTCCTATCTTTTTAGAAGCCCTTTGAATACTTACTAAAGCAAATGGTTCTAAATTACATGTTGCTTACACTGAAACCAGGGCAAGTGAACTGAATAAATGTTAGCACGGTGACTGATTTCGAAGCGGCAGGTTGCTGTGCAAGGTGATGCTGGTCACCGTGCCCCTCTGATTTGCTTTCAATGGTTGACCATTAACAGTGAAGTGTGCGGGTGCGATTCTTTTGTGATGACACATTAGAAGCACAAAGAGCAATTATAAACTGTAGCCTTCCACCCCGCTTCAGTCATTATACATCCATGGCTGGCCGTTTACACCATCTTCTCCAGTCCCCACCGCATGCAGCCTCCGCCAGAGAGAGGGACCAAAGGGAGATGCTAGAGTCGGCTGCTATTAACAGAATTAACTCCAGCTGGGAGCACCACCCTGGGAGAACACACCAATTCCATTATCTCAGCTGGACCAGAGCCACTCCTTTCCTCTTGATCACCCAGCACCACCAAACCACACCACAGTCGAAGTGCTCAGAGCTGCTCACTGCTCTCAGGCCAGTCCCCGCCGGACCAGCACTCTGCATGTTTGAACTCTCTAGCACTCGCTGAACAGCAGCATAACTAAAGCATTTGCACTTGAAATATTCATCTGGCCCTCACACACACACGCCGCACAACCACATTTCAATCTTTCCTCAAGAATGTGCTTTTTATGTTTTCATACATTTTATGCAGCTATTTTTGCCCCAGTTCAAATGATTCATCTCAGGGATTTTTTTTTTTTTACAGAGTTTTGTTGAACTTTGTTGAACTGAAGACTTTAGTAAGTTATCTTTGGTTTATTCCAACAATAAGTGAGTTAGTGGGTGGGTGGGTGAGTATGTGGATGGATGGATGGATGGATGGGAACTTAAGAAATAAATGGATGGATGACAGATGGAAGGAAGGAAGGATGAATGGATAGATAGATGCTTTAGAAAGATGGACAAACACAGATAAATGGATGGATGGACAGGAACATGCAGGATTTAATGAATGGATGAATATATGAATGGATAAATATAATACATATGGATAGACAGGTAAGATACATAGAGATGGATGAAAACAGACAGACAGGTAAACAGATACACAGTCAGATAAGTGGCAATCAGAAGGTATATTGTAAGCTAGATAATCATGATTAATTGAATAGGAGTAAAAACTGGGGTAGAATGATGTATTACATCTTTGTGTGTTACATTTCAGGATGTTCGAGTCCATTAGGGCTGTAAAGGTGTTTCTAATAAAGAAAGGTTTGTTCCACTCAGCTATTCATTCCACAAGCATGAAGTGCTGAACACAGTACACTTTATAGTAGCATTTCTTACAGGCCATTTTCGCTTTCAATGTCAGGACTGTGTTTTTATGCCGTCTTCTCTGAGTACGGTGGCCTGGAGCATTTCACAAAAGGAAGTATGCTATTGATTGTAGCAGGCCTCTAGTTGCTTTGTGCATTACTAATTGCATTTGCAGATGGATCAGAGAGACAGCGGACAGCCGTCTGTATAGCACTCCACAGCGTTGGTTTTATGAATGAAGCTGCTTGGTATCGATCCCGTAATTCTTCCTCCAGAAATGCATTCTACTCGAAACACGCACTGTAAAGAGCCTGATTCCCATCACACCGTAATGTTAACATCTCATCAGGATCTGTCAATAATTCCAATTTTCCAGAGAGATAAATAGTAATCATGCTAACACATGGAAAGCTTGTTAGGGCACTGGGTTAGATTTTTCTACATGACTGTTTCTGTATTCTTTGGCAGTCCTGGAAAGTGCAAGTTAATGGAAATTTTGACAGAGAAGATGATTACTTATTGCTCAAGCATCTGCTTTCCTTAAACATTAACTTTTTATTTATTTATGAGACAACATTTCCGCACCATTTACATAATTTTCCAGGTTTCCATGTTTTTACGGTAGGAGGAGCTATTACACATCTTCTGAAAGAGTACAAAATTCTCAATCACTTAAAATTAACAGGATATTTCACGCAAAATATGAAAATTTTGCCATTAATTACCCTCGTTTACTCCATAAAATTACAGTTGGGCCAATGATGTCACAAGGACTATTTTAAGGATATCTTTCCTACCTTTCTGGGCCTTGGATGTTATACAGTAGTTGCACCCCTGTCTATGCAGGGTCAGAAATCTCTTGGATTTCATGTAAAATATCTGATTTTGTGTTCCAAAGATGAGCGAAGGTCTTATGGGTTTAGATCCATCAAAATTGCCTAACATTAATCAAAAGGCAGGAAGTGGTATACAGTAGGTATGTTGCAAGCTTTGGGAGTATCTTTATGAATCGTAGTCTTTGACGAAAAAACTAAATTTTTCACTTTTTTGTTAAAAATGTAATTTTTTTATGAAACCTACCCACGTTCAAATGTTGACAAAAAATACAGAAAATAATTCATCAAGCTAGAATAAGCTAGCTTTTTATGCTTTATTTATGCTATATGCTTTTTAAAGCAGAGGATGTTGTCTTTCTTTTGACATATTGCATGTTCAGAAATATTCTGCAGGTCATGAATGTTTTGTAAAAATGCTGGAGGTGGCTGGCAGTTTTTGAAAAAAATGCTGGTAGGGAAAGAGGAATATTTCAACCCCCCCAAAAAAAGACAATTCTGTCATCATTTACTTCCTCAGGTTGTTTACTTCTGCAACACAAAAGATTGGTAACCATACAATGTTTGATAGCTATTAAATTGCAAAAAATGCTACGATTAACTGTTTGGTTACATACATTCTTCAGAATACCTTTTTCTAAGTGATACAGAAAAATACAAGTTTGAACCAACATGAAGGCAAGTGAATGATAACAGAATTTTCTTTTTTGCATGATCTATGTGGTTTAACACAGAATTAGTTTGGCTCATTTAATCTATGAAACCTGTTAAGTAATCAGCACCAGACAGTTCCCATGCCTTTTAGAAGGAAAAAAAGAAAAGAAAGAAAAAAGCGAGCGGCAGAAAAAGAGCAAACTACATGCAAGATCTGTATGAGCAGTTTTACAGTGGTGTGTGTTTGTTGACATGTTGTTTCCCTGAGAACAGACATTCAACCAGATGTCAGAGTGTGTGGTCACATCTGTAGTGACAGGCGAAAATGAGAAACAAGGAAAAACAAACGGCTGTGTTCTCTGTACTAACAGTGAGCGAGGTGATAAGCCCACACTTCCTCTCAGAGACCCAGCCTTCTGTGTGTTTGTGAGTGTAAAAGTGTCTGTATAAATTTGATAAGTCATTTGCCAAAGAAGGCTTTTTTTTTTTTTTTTTTTGACATTGCACGACATTTTTAGGTTGTTCCTTGTGTGTTCTGGAGGGTTAATAGGGTTCCCAGGGTGTTTGAGGTGGTTTCTAGGTGGTTGTCAAGTCTTCTTTACAATAATAGACACATGGTGTGCATGTCTATAAATGTTCTTGTGTGTATGATTTCTTGTTTGTGCCTTATTTTTACCTGTAGGTTAGATTTGATCCTCAGTCAGTTGCAATGTGATTCTTAATCTGATCTTTTTAATTGTGTGTGTGGGGGGTTGTGCGTGCGCTGATGAGAGATATTGACTGATTGATGATAGAGATTGTGAGGAGCAGACCCCTGTCAGGAGACATGGCTGTGGATTAATCTTTGCATACCAGCTGAGACAGATGAGTAACTGAATTCTCTGATGGCACTGATAATGTCTCAAATGCTGCACCGTACCGCAATCATCTCGTCAGTACTTGCAGAGAGACTAAGAAATAGTTTTATTTTTTTATTTATTGATTCACATTGAAAATCGAAACATTTGGTTATGTTTACTACAGCTAAGAGCAAATGTTTGTGAACCCATTGGATTTTTTTTAATCATTTTATCATTCCAGTAACAGAGGTTTTACTCTTTAATGTATAAAGGATTCATATACTCTTTAATTTGACCTTGATTAAATCCATTGATCGTGTATTTAACCCTATTTAATCTTATTTATAAGACCAGCTGTAAAACTTGCTAGAAAAAGCTAAAAATGCTAAAACAGTAAAAGCAAACATGTTAGCAATGTGGAAAAGGCCCATTATAATTTCCAATATTTTATTTTTTCCTTTCACTTTTTTGAACAAAAACGTTGTTTAAAGTAACAGTTCACCAAAAAATGAAAAGTTGCAGAAATTTTACCCACCCTCAGGCAATCTAAGATTATTAATGGGAACAGATTTGAATTAATTTAGCATTAAATCACTAACGAAAGGATGTGATATGTGGCAAGGTATGGTTTCCCATACTAGGAATTTGTGCTCTGCATTTAACCCATCCAAGTACACACACACAGCAGTGAGAAGTGAACAACCACACACACACACACACCATGACCACACACCCAGAGCAGTGAGCAGCCATTGCCGCGGCACCCGGAGGATCCTCTCGAGTGAATGGCTGCAGTCAGAATTAATTTACCCCAAGGTAATATAAGAGTCCTCTTTCCGTTATATTGTTTTTTTTTTTGCTAATAAAAGTTGTCTTTTGTCCTGTCGACTGAATCAGAAGAGAAATATGCACCAATAAACCAATGCTTGCCAGCGAACAGTTCTAAACAAATTTGTTGGAGGTTATTGATTTTATAGGATAACAGGAGATGGATTCCGTCACTGAAGGAAATGTTGTTATTGATTATGGACTTATTTTTTGGCTAGATTAGAACTTAAAATGTCTTCAACGATTTGTTTATTACAAAGAGTCAGCTTTTCACTTCACAAACTGATGGACTGGAGTCATGTGGATTACTTGTAAATTATTGTGATGTTTTTATCAGCAGTTTAAACTCATTTTGATGGCACCCCTTCTCTGCAAAGCATCGATTGGTGAGCAGCAAACATAATGGAAGTTATACACTGTAAAAAAATATATATATATTTTTACGGTAATATGCCAGCACCTGGGGTTGCCGAAATTCTACCGTTAATTAACGGTAAAACTTTAATTTCTTTTACGGTAAAAATTTGAAAAATATAATATACTTTTTTTTTTTTGTCAATAGTTTTACTGTTTTATTTTAAATGTACCCGTTAAATACTGTATTTTCTAATAAGACACTGCAGTAATTGAAATAATGTTAATATACCGAAATTGTTAAAATAGTAAAATCCATTTTGTACCTTTGGAATACACTGATAACTACCAAATGCAGGTGGTTATGAGAAAGTGACATGATGAACCAGAGTTCATCACAAGTAGCTTTAAAATAGTAAAATATATAGAAGGTGCTCAGTGTCATTCACACAAACACTAAACACCATCATGGTAAGAATTATTAAACTAAAATGGGCAA
>JAUCMU010000002.1:6130071-6148408 GCA_032275025.1 Enteromius treurensis | reverse complement strand
CTCGTTTGTAACCCCGCCTATGTCATCATTGTTTGATTAGTCACAGCTGTTCGTCCCAGGTGTTTCGTCTTTGAGTCCTAGATTGTCTCTGTATAAATATCACGCCCCATGATTTGTATCTTTGCTGGATGTTGATGTTTTATGTTATGTTGTACTCCGTGCTGCTCGTTTCAGTCTCTTCATTGTTTTGTTGTTTAATAAATGTCCTCAGATTCAGTCCTGCTCTGAGTCCTGTATCCCGCTGAAGAGCGCTCACTACCAGCATATTATCACAACAACAATTAAGCATTAGTTGAGCAAAAACATACTTTTAATTAATGATTAATCTAACATTTTAAGGGTCTGAATTATGCATTAGTTAAGCACAAATAAAATAGTAATCTATAATTAACAATTATGCATCAGTTAAGCATAAACACATATATAACTAATGATTGTCTGAACATATAGTAAGGGCATATTAGCCATTATTTACAATTCATTAGTCATTATGAAGACTATAAACAAAAAATATAAATACATTTACGCTATAAACAAAAATAAATAATTTACTGAATGTACAGTAACCCCATTTTATCCATTATTAACAACTTAAGACACACACACACACATATATCTATATATATCTCTCAATATTTTCTTTATTTATTTTTAGTTATTATGTTTATTCACTGCTAGTTTGCAATAATATTGTCACGAGGCGGTGTGTGCTCGCGCTCTCGCTCCTATGCGGGCAAACGCACGGCAGGCAGGCAGGACACGGAGACGGAAATAACTATGAACTGGAAACATTTATTGAACAAAGAAAAAGAAGACTCGAAGAGCTACGCAGAGCTCCGACACAGACGTAAGACGTAACGTTAACCACTCATGACAAGAACTGAAAAAGACACGGTTTAAATACACTAGACTAATTACAAGAAACTCACAGCACCTGGGGAGACGATT
This sequence comes from Enteromius treurensis, assembly GCA_032275025.1. Lineage (NCBI taxonomy): Eukaryota > Metazoa > Chordata > Actinopteri > Cypriniformes > Cyprinidae > Enteromius > Enteromius treurensis. The sequence goes on along the minus strand of JAUCMU010000002.1, from coordinate 6,147,460 downwards.
ACACACTAAGGACCGGGGCGGGGTTTACAAAATGACAGGAGCACATGAGGGAGAAGGAATGAAAACAAAACACAGATCACAAAGAGACATGGAGTGCCTGGGGGCGTGACAATATCACACAGCGCTCGCTGTTCTCTTGAGTTTGTTATCTTTCTCGACAGTCCAAATTCTCTGTGGTGCTGCCATATTCATCTTTCTTCTTCTTTGGTTTTCCTTTTTAGCTTTTGATTGGTCATTTGCAGTTTGCTCAACAAATTGACTCGTTCAACAGCACACACGTTACGCTTTCAACTGACAGCTCCCAAAGTTTTTTGACTTGTTTAAAAATGATCGTGAGGTCGGGAAGTGCTCGTAAGGCACTCTGCTCGTCTCGTAATTTCTCACCCACCATTCGAGCCCCGACCATACAAGAAGATTTCCTCCGATAACCAAAAAAACCCCGCACGCGAGCTTTATTGATAATGATAAAATTTTCATTTTGAGGGTGGAGTAACCCTTTAACAGTCATGTGTCAAGTGTATACTAGTTAGAAAACACATATTATGATGAAGTAAGCAAAAGATCTTAGGAAAACAGGAAATATCCTAAAACACGGAATCTTAAAACATTGTTAAGCAGTTTGGTTTTCTTCATGAGCTTTTCCCTAAGCCACAGAGCTTGATGTCAGCCTAAATACTTAGTCTTTCTTATGCCCATGTAATCCTTTTAGCAGTGGTGATGCAATGAGGTAGACTACCAGTTATTTATTTATTTATTTTTTTTGGAGAATGAGAGGAAAATTGTTACCAAATTTGTAAATCATATATATAGCACAGAATTTTTTTTTAATTTTAACTTTAATCTTCAATTTAACAAATTTAATTTTAATTTTGGTGCATGCACATCAGTCATATTACTGTCCAGTGTTTCAGTTTGTCCTCTATCACTCTCTCTGTTTTTTCTTCTTTGGATGTGTACTTTTGCAATATAAGCAATGTGATTTGTCATCTCAATTGCATATTCACAGATATGGATATGAAAGTAGCCAGTTATCCTTAATGCATACATCACAGAGGAGAATTTACTGAAGTAGTCAGATTTTATGCATTAGAATGATGGAATTCAGCGCTCATTATCTCCAGCAATGATCCCGCTACTTAAGTCCCCTCACACAAGCGGCATCAGAAGAGATATTGTTAGATTACATGGAGGGAAGGACATGGAGAATTGTCATGTGAACCAGTGCGCATTTCAGTCGGTGCAAGTCAAGGCAGTTTTCTAAACCATGTACACTTGTATGGCAGGGGTGTGAGCCATTCAGAATTGATTTAAATATGTTATTATTTTTCTTAATATGAAATGATTTGAACATTATGCAGATTTTAAAGAAAATTTAAGGAAACTGAAAAAATATATATTTTTTTGTGTTCACATAAACACATGTATCTACACAAAATCCAACAAGTCTCACAACGATTCATACATATTCGTACGAGGTGCCAAATTTGTGCTAATTCGTACGATTTTGTATAATTTGTCTAAAACCCCGTGACAGGTAGGTTTAGGGGCGGGGTTAGGTTTGAGTCATTCGTAAGAATGAGTCAAATTCATAAGAATTGACAACTCATAAAATACCTATGATTTAGAAGAAATCGTATGAATTCGTACGAGTGAGGTCATACGAATTTGTACAAATTATCCACCACGTAAAATATGTACGAATTGCCGTGAGATCAGGTTGCAAAAACACACATTTCATGCAGAGACAACAATACACACCTACAGTAGTATATTCATGGATGACTGGACACCATCCAGACACACTGAACTAGCTCCATTGAACAGACAAATCTGTTGGAGATTCAAGTACTGTATGAATACTGAGAGAAAATGTTGTGCTCAAAGATAGAGATTTCAGTTTTCAAGACTTAACAGTTAAATGTACAGCATTTCAGTGCTAACGTTGTGTCCATAGTCCTGAAAATTAGATCCACTTTCTATTATTATTTAACATTCCTTATTTAAAAAGCAGAAGCCTATTAACTAAAATCAGCCAGGCAATAAAAACGCCCATATAGTGCATTTTCCCTTGTCTAATCAATTAATTGACCAGATTAGTTTCTTGAGTAAAAAATGTACTTGCATGGTTCACCCAACACTATATACATGGTTTCTGCAATAGGTCTAAATAAAGAGAAAATCATGCAACATTTGTTGGATTAAACCATGACAATGCTTTAATCTGATTATAATAAAACCTGTCCCTATCACATCTGTCATAATGAACGTCAACGCGTGCCAACCCGGAGTTCACACAGTTTCCCGAGGACTGATTTGACTACTCTCCCTAGATTTTCATCTCTCACTTTTCTTTTTTTTTTTTTCAATTCAAAGCCCTTAAGCCATTCCAAACCTCTATCCTTGAGAGGCTTACTGTTGGGCCAGCGCATGAATACAGAAACTAGTGAGGTCATATTAAGCAGGCACACACTTAAACAGAATTTCAATCGAATCTCATATTTCTTTGGGTTTGAAGCTCTTTGATTTATTTTATTTTTTTTGCTTTTCAGCGTGGTTAGACAATGAGGTTTTTCATTGAAAAATGTTATGTCTGATTGATAGATTATGGCGCACGCTCACCGGGCAATCCGTGCTGCATTACTTCCAAATTCACTTTTAAGCTGCAGAGAACTTCAAACTGTAGCCTTAAGATGGAAAAAAGGCCTTTGAAGCCTGAAGTCTTGATGGTGTATTGCAATGGCCTCGCTCAAACCAAATGCACATTTTCAAATAGGAATAAATGAAAGAAATTCAATTCATTAAATCAACAGCAGGATATCCAACAGAATAAATAAGGATGAACAGAGAGTTACTGTAGAAGTTTCTTCTTATATATATCTTCTTCTGTGAGCGAGATGAGGACCTGGATATGTCACACACATAGTTTTTACAACTCATCTACATAGTTACATTAGACCTCGAGACGAGTTTAAAGTTACCATGCATTAAAAATAAGTATCTCTATGTTTAAAAAATTCTGCCTTCATGAGCAAAAAAACATTAAAATACAGCCCAAGGAACGCATGTATTCTGTGTGAACCGTGTGATTTTAGCTACATTTATAAACTAATTTAGTTGACTGACTTTCAACTAAATTTGTTTATTTAAATGCAGCTAAAATAAACTGACTAAAGCAAACCACTTCCCTGCTGAAATAACCAGCATTATACTGGTTAGGTAGGTTTTGAAGCTGGGATGCCTTTTGCTGGTTTAAGCTGGTCCTTTGCTGGTTTAAGATGGTTCTTTTGCTGGTTTATGCCGGTTCTTTGCCAGCATGTGACCAGGATAAACCAGCAAAAGGACCAACTTAAACCAGCATCCCAGCTTCAAAACCTACCTAACCAGCATTTGCTGTTTTTTTTTTTCTGCAGGGCTACCTTAAACATTTTTAGCATTGTTTTCAGTGAATATATAGTTTTATAAGGTTTTATCTTTCAATGAAATATTAGTGAAATATTATCCTAGAACAAGCATTTGTTTAGATTTGTGGAGTAAAAATAAAAAATATAATATATAATATATTGTTTTTTAAATTTAAAAAAAGCATATTATATAAAACATTTTTATAAAAGTTTTACAATTTGCATCGTGCCTAACAGCGCCCTTCAGCTGTTATAAAGTCACTGTAAACCATAGCTTCTTGTGGTTTCTTGCTTTAAATACACATTGGCTGATGCTTGATCATCCTGTAGCCTACAGTACATGCTAAACCTTCACCTAAATGTCACAGTTCAACATTATTCTTAATAGGGCATCTTTCATCTTCTCTGCTCAAAACAAAAACAAATACACAGTTCAAAATACACAGAATATAAATATACAGAAAGAGAGTTCATAAAAGTATAAATAGCTTAAAATAGGGCGTACATGAACATAAACGACTCAAGAAATAGTTTCAGATCGAATAAATGTTTCGCAGGCAAACCTGCAAACAGCCAGAATCACAAACAAATAAAGAAAAATGAGAAAGAAAGATGGGAAATGTATTTATTTAATTTAAGACCTGTCTCCCCAGCAGAGAAAGCACTGAGTTTTGCTCACAGCGAGCGTGCTTCCGTGTAGGGACTCGAGACTCATGGGAAAGCATAACGTGGATGAGATGTCAGACTGCAAGATGCATCTGCATGATAAATGCGGCCCAGCACGATTCTCATGTATCACCATGGCTCATACCGTCACATGCTAGTTTAGCATTCGTGAACTAGGTCAGAACGGAAAAGGCAGAGCAGACGTGGACGTCTCTGCATCTGTAAAGCCCCGTTTTGGGTCTCCTAACAGACACGTCATGATGTTGAGCTGTTTGAGGTCATGAAAATTCCCTGTGGTTGAAGCACTGATCCACCTCATCACCTCACGTGTTCTCCTCTGAATCTAAATCCATCCTGATCTGCATTAATCACGTAAAAACTACTGTGTATTTATGGATATTACTGTTTACCTCCATAGATTATGATCGAATGCACCAGTGTGTTTATTGAGTGAATTTATCCCCAGTTATTTTTTTCTTCCACAAATTGTATTTCCTTTGAGCAGCTCAGTTCAAAGTCTCTCCTTTAGCCATGCCATCTGGCTGTGTTGTTTATGTAACCCTCTGGACACACACACACACACACACACTCAGTCTTAATGCAGGCCAGCTTTCCATGTCTGCTGCAGAGGGATTAGCACTAGAACTGGACTTTCATATATCACCTCATTTCACCCAATCCACACTGAGCTGAGGTTCATCCTTCAGAGATGAGATGAGATCTGTGAGCTGCCTGATTGGTGTTTTACTTAACCATCATATATGTAATTTAACAGGTATTTAGCTACAGACGGTGATGCTTATTCCCCGTCCATGAGTGTAGAGAGCATGTTAATGAAAGATCAAATATGCCTCTTCATACATTTCTGCAAAACTGAAAAAACATGCCTATATATACATATCGCTGCAGTTCCAGTTCCAGACTTTGGTCTGAAAACTGATACCTTTGAACACTGTCGTCTCATATAAGCATTTGTATGAGTTCTAGTTCAGCCGGTTTATTTGGTAAGCTCAAGTGATACGGCGTTGCACTTAAGTGGTGAAAGACACTGGTTCAAATCCAGTGCATAACGGTATGAGAAAACAAACAAGGTCAAATCAGCTTAAGAAAGTAAAAATAGCATGGCTGCATCAGCAAACGTGCTTTTGAATTATTTTTGCAGTTGTTAACACGGGTAGGTTTAGGTTTGGGTTTGGTGTAGGGGATTTTTCCAACCTGATATAGTGACATCGGCCACAAAACATACCTCAAGCAGCTTTATAAAACTGCAATACGTACCTGTACCAACCTAATACAAAGTTTCACGGTCACATATTAAACGTGTGTTTTAGCGTCACTCACTGGACATTTCACTTTGAAACTGTGGCGAAATGTGCAGTAAGGTACATAATTACGGGGCTGCAGAAATATATGTAGAGCCACGTATTTCCAATGAGCCTGGGCTGTCACTGGGGCAGTACCTTTTCAAAAGGTACATGTTTGTACCCAAAGGACTCATTCCGGTACCTTAAAGGAACATATTAGTACTTTGAGTGTACATATTTGAACCTAATAGGTAAAAAAGTGTACCTTTTGAAAAGTTACCACCCCCCGGTGACGGCTTTTGTACCTTTATAAATTGTTATGAAGTGTCTAAATTGATGATAAAAATCACAGCTGATGAACATCCGGTTCATTTTTCTCAGTGGAAGTAGAAGGTCAAGTCAACCGTTTTGTATTATGTGATGAAGTATTCCACACAGTGTGCTCTGGTTTCATAATATACTGCACATCGTGACAAATGTAGTAGGTCATACATGTGCTCTGTGTGTGCAGAAAATTTGCATAGCGTGTAAAGCAGACTTTGCACACTATGTACTATTTTACTGGAATACTGTCTCCTTTGCTCTCTCCTCTAAGGCCTGCTTTTAGGAAGAACAATAAATCAATCAGTCATGTACATACGTCAGTAAGGGAACATAATGTACGTGGAGGTCCACAAATTTGCCCACAACCCACAGGCTCCCCACGATCAAAAGAATTTTAGAGGCGATCAGGAGGAGTTTACTGATGGCTGACTCATCAGGCCTGAAGTTCAGCCAAATAGAAATCTGTTGCCAGACATTACATTCAAATATAGACCCTCAGAGAAGGAATGCAATGTGCATTTCAATGATGAATTCTGTTCATTGCTTACAGTGGAGGTACATTATGGGAGTAGTTAAATGCCTCCACGGTTATAAACCTATGTTTTATTTGTTAAAATGTGATAATGAAAACGTGCCTAATGCATTTACCTTAACTGATTCTATTCAAGTCAAATTATTTTACAGATTTGAATAAACTTAAATACTCAAAAAAATTATTTTCGGTCTTCAAATCACAAAAAATAGCTGCTTCAGTTTTTTATATACATTTATACTTAAAATAATTGTTCAGAAAAAAAATTACATTTTAAATTATGTAATATAAATTACTAACGTAAAACTATTATAACTGGGTCATTGTAAGTCTTTCTTAATAAAAAGAAAACTTAAATAAATAATAATTAAATAAAAATATTGTTTAATATTACTATTTTATGTATTTAAAACATAAATAAATATTATTTAACATTTCTGAACACATTATTGTATACAAATAAAAAGTTTTGTGGGTTAAATCAAGTAGAAACAGCTTTTTAAAGAAAGCATTTGACTTTTTACACTGTACCCTACTTCATAAAAAAAAAAGAAAAGAAGAAAAAAAACAACATAGTCATTACATTTCTAGGGACTTGACAACATGTTTTTTAAATTCGATTTTTAAAGATCCCAGGGATGTTAATTTGCCATTTTATCAATTTAACTCTTGCATCACCCTTTTTCTTTGTTACTGTATCCATAGCCATATACCTGAATTAACGCTGCACTGTTTTTGTTAAGCAACTGAGATGACAATGAGACTGAATCAATACATTAGAGTCAGCATTAACAGCACAGAACGTTCAGCGCCTGCTTTCAAGCGATACCCACCATCACTGTAAGTGTATCACGTTCTAAACTGAAAAATTTAGCCATAAAATCCTGTGCAACATTAATGAGCTTCTCTTCTTACCACCGTCTCCAAGGAAACATTATGATACCAGACTCAAAATGTCATATGCTGCACCTTAGCACAAAGGTCACTATAAATAACAGTGTTGATGTTGCGGGATCCATTCGTGTCACTTCAACGCACTGAACAAACCTACCCAGAGCACATCTTTTGAGCCAACCTTTATGACAGGCGATAGTCCCAAAATAATCTCATCTTTCTGCAAAACATGCTAGCAGAGTGGAATAAATCCAAGAGCCATATCTTGGATGAATGGATGTATGGAGACACACACACGCACACACACACACACACACACACACACACACACACTAGTCTGACCTCTGATATAGAGGCCTCCTCATGGGGCTCCACAGCAAACAGAGCGTAAGATGAGCAAACACAGGTCTGAGATGCAGCCAGGAAGGACCAAAAGACAGTGTGGACGTGACTGCGATGGGATGAGCGAGTACGACAGAGAGAAAAAAGATGCCCAGCTGTGTTTGCCAAACATACCTCACCCAGAATAAACAACCTGACATGAAGCTTTTTGCAGAAATCATTTGATTACTATTGTAGTCAATCAAAGTAAGAGCATTTTAAAGTGACAGTTCACCGAAAATCATGGTTTACACTTTGCAGTGCTTTACAATGTCCTTCCTTAGTTTACCTTAGCTGATGCATTAATGAGCAATACATTTTGAATATTTATAAATCTTTGTTCATGTTGGTTAATTAAAATACACTTGTTCATTGTTAGTTCACATTAGTTCAAGTAAATAGATACAAGATTTGCTTTTAAAAACATATTAGTACAAGTTGAAATAAACATATGATTAATTAATACACTTTATATTAAGGTGTCTTCGTCACAGTGTAATTATACCCTTAATTACCGAGTAATAGTAATGATATTAATGTATTACTAAATAATATTAAACCTACATGTGCATGTAATATATAACAAGGACACCTATAAACTGTTACTTAATTTTTTATAGTTACACTGTAAAATTATATAATATACCGGCAGCTGAGGTTGCCGCAATTCTACCGTTAAATAACGGTAAAACCTTAATTTCTTTTACGGCAAAAAAATTGAAATATATAATATAATGTTTTTGTTTTGTCAATAGTTTTACAGTTTTATTTGAAATTTACAGTTAAATACCATATTTTCTATTAAGACACCGTAATATCTGAAATAATGTTAATATACCGATCTTTTAAAATAGTCAAATCCATTTTGTACCTTTGAAATACACTGATAACTACCAAATGCCGTGGTTATGGGAAAATCCCATAATGAACCAAAGCTCATCACAAGTAGCCTTAAAATAGTAAAACATAGAGAAGGTGCTCAGTTTCATTCACACAAACACTAAACACCATCATGGTAAGAATTATTAAACTAAAATGGGCAATAAACATTCATTTAACAACATTAAATGTAACATACAACCCTTATAAACATAACTGATACAAAAAACTAAGAAGAAACCAAGTATTGGGAATTCTGGGAATGACATTTTACGGTGTTTCCCTGTTAATTTAACAGGAATTTACCATAAACCATTTAACAGGTTTTTACCATAGCATTTTCACTGTTTTTTACAGTTAAATTTACAGCCATTTTTTACAGTGCACAATTCTACAATCTTTTATCTAAATTTCATATCACCTGAGGGTGAATACATTTACTTTAAATGCTCATTTTCGAGTGAAAAACTTAAGCCAAAGATATCAAAATCTATCTTTCCAAACTCTTTTGTTATCCCTTAGCACACTTATCCTCAACAGTGTTCAACATCAGTTTCATGTCAAAGTTTAATGAAAGTACGTATATATAAACAGACTTTCATGAAGGTTAGATTCCATTTGAAGTTGTAAACCAGATAATCGCAGACAACTGTGAATAACAGTCCATGGCAGTCCACGTCTTTATCTATTTAGGATGTTAAGTCCTGCTGGAATGAGCACCCTCGCCTCTGAAATGACCGTCATGGTAAAATCTCCCACAAATCTCTGCGGTCTGCCTGCATATGCCCCCCGTGAGCAGAGTAAAGCAGCATGAAGGTTTAAATGACCCTGGAATATGATTTCTCATTTGTATGTCTTGCATTTGAACGAAACATTTATCACAGCATAAAAAAAAGTAATTGTTTTGAGGGTTTTTTTCTCTTCTGATTGCAATAAAGTTGTAAAGCGCACTTTAAATCTGTGACTGCACAGCACATTTACGAGAATAGCAGATAGTATACTATGTAATGAATTACTAAATTAGGTTTTTATTAGTTTCATGCCCCAGAACATTGCACCCCCTTTTTCATAATTACCTTTATTACTCTGAGAACTCTGAGAATACATTGCACCGCTCAAAAAAATGTAATTGAAAATTCATATTTTGATAAAAAAACTAAGTAGCACATTTACAACTGTCATGCTTATATTATCCGTCTCGACTGGAAAATGGGGACATTGTGTTGTTTTTGTTTGCTTAACAAAACAGAACGCCGAGAGTCTAACTAAAAGGCTAAATGGCATTTCTGAGCAGTAATTGAGGTTGACTTTCATGCTCAGAGAGTGTACCCAGAATGGAGCGACCCTTTTACTCAAATGCTGAGTGAAACATTGGCATGTTAATTACAGTAAATATGTTGGAAAAACTCGCTGGAAATGAGGAGGTCATGTAGGGGTGCGGAATTATTTGTCATACAAAAGGCAGAAAGCACGAGCCATTTCATTTCTCTCTGCACTCAGCCCGTCTTTTGAAACAAATCTTTCTGCATTCATTAAACGTTCCACAGCGAAGTATAATCGAAGGCCACACAATCAAGGTCAAAATTCTGACACATGCAAAACCATTTTATCGGCATGCGAATGTTCGCTAATTAAAAAAATATTTAAGCCCATCATTTTTACCTGTACTTTTAGCAACCCCCGCTCGAAATAGAGTAATGAAACTGTTCTATTTTATAACTACGTTTTCGGACTGATTCACTTAACTCCGAAATGTCAAAAGTTGATACGGCTGGCCCGGTGGCTGAGAGCAGATCTGTAATTGTGGAGATGGGGATGCAAGAAAGCCGCTGATGTTACTGAACATATGAGTGAAAATCACCAGGGAGTTTATAGCACTGTGTCAGAGAATGAGGGCTGCCAGGTGGGATCAGGCTTGACTGCTCAAGTTAATCCTCATTACCGAGCCCTCATTTCACAAGCGATGCAGTCGTGCGGTGCAGTGATTCATCCTTCATCCGGGCCTGCGCTTGCGACGCACTCATTGCTCATAAAACTACTCAATAAAGCATCTCAGAACAGACTCTGGCTGAGTGGTCGTGGAAAACGCTTTTGTCGCTGCACTTCGCTGTTTGTTTAATGTAAATGAACGTGACCTGATTTTGAAGTACTAACACGGTATGTGTACACATCAAAGGAAATAAACACCTTGTTGTTGTCAAAATGACAAGTTCCTTTTTGATGAATGCAAGGTAAGAACTCAACTCTGTTATGATGCAAATTTTGCTGGGCTGTTTGGATTTTAATTTGCGCATATTGTCACCTAGTGGCGTGGATGTATAAAACGCAAAAAATGAAGATGTTACTTTTGTTTTCCTTGCAGTTGAACCATTTATGTCTCAAGGAGTATTTTAACAAAGTCCTAAGTATATTTCTGGACCTTGATCGTGATAGTTCTGTTGATGTCTATGGAAGGTCAGAAAGCTCTCGGATCTTCAAAATATCTTAATTTGTATTCTGAAGATGAACGATGGCCAAGATGAGGGTGAGTAATAAATTACATTACTGTCCTTTAATCCTATTTATAAGTATTTTAAAGAGCTCTTATTATACATTTTTGAAAATGACCTTTCATGACCCTTTTTTAGAGACTTTTCAAGTAATAAAAGTCTCTAAAAAAGAAAGAGTTGACTCTGAATCATTAAAACGATTTTTAAAATGAATCCCAAGCTGTTTCATGTTGAAGTAATGAATCACTGCATGTACAGTAAGGTCAACCTATTGTTTGAGACTCCCAAAACCAAAATATGAACCTTTCATAATCCATAATAGGCGCACTTTAATTTATTAGTATTTACAAATGCTTTACTATATATACAGTTTATTGTATAACTTTAATACAAATGTAATAAGTATTTTTAAGCATTATTATCTTAATCATAATTACCTTTATTCACTTAATTTGTGTTTTGTTTTTTTGTGTGTGTGTGTGTCTAAAACTTCATGCAAAGTAAATTTCCATTTTTAAAATGCGTGATGATTTTTGTATGTGCTAGTGTTGTAATGTTTTTAATATTTGATTCATAATGCAAAAGTTGAGAAACAAGCCTTTCATCAGCCACTTTTTCATCATCACAAATCATATGCTTAAATGAAGAAGTTTCATAAAATCCTACTTTTTCAAAATGAGTTATGCAACGACAGCCACTGCAGGATAATAAATAGATATGCATCAGATGGGCCAGACTTTGAAACTGTAAAAAGATTCATTTAATAAGACTCCTCAAAGCACTGTTACATACTTTTATGTTTGATTCAAAAAGTGAGAAAGAGAAGAACTGAGATATAAGACTTTTCATCAATTGAGTTCTTATTATTTCAACAGCATCAGAAAGGGCTTGTTCACGTGCCTGTGACTCAAAATTCAGCGTACAGTTTGCAGTACATATTTCAGATGCATTGTTTCCTGTAGTTTTGAGAAAAAGAGCATAAAAGACTTTCATGTTTTTCTCTAAGTGCATCAAGAATGCTCTTGCAAGATAATTATGCAAAGCCACCTTTTTCAGATTAAATCTTAGATGTGGTTAATATCTCCAATTGTCAGAACTGTAAAACACTGACGCAGGAATTAAGCAAGCTGAGCATTTGATTTCATGAATTCGTCTCTCCTCTCATCCCCAGTGGAAGCACACATACACGATGAGACATCAAAATTCAGCAGAAAGCTTTATTATTCTTCAAACGGACATTTTCGGTCTCTCTCCCATAATAAAAAGGAATCAAAAATGGAGGGATGGAAGACATCTTTCCCTTGGAGTTTACATCTTCCATGCGACACTGAAAAATATCTTTAACTGGATTCATAGCAAATTCCCATTCATTTCTCCTGCCACTGTGCCAATTAAAGCCTTCTTTCCCAGCATGAAATATATTGGCTCAAAGTAACATTGACTCTCAACTTCGGGCACTGTATTTTCAGTATAATTGCCTTTGGGGTGATGGAAAATGAATGAAAGTGCTTTAGTAATGCAATTGATGCACAAGGAAAGTAGGTGAGAGACAGAAAGAAATGTACGAGAGAATGTAAAGGTGTGAAAAAAAAATAAAAAAATCAGACAGCATGAGTCGAGCAAAAAGGATGTGGAAATGTCAAGACTTTCACTTGGATTCTTGGAAAAAGATCTACTAATGGGAGCGGACTGTGGCAATTCTGCCATTACACTGGCCGATTAGCCTAATTGCTTATCCAAGCCTGAGCAATTTGGTTAGACGTTGTTGAGCAATTATTGCTCCTTTAGTGAAAAATAACAGCTACCCCCCACATTCAGTGTGTTGGCACCTACTGTTTGTTGCCGCATATGGTGTTTTTTTTTTTGTTTTTTTTTTGTTTGTTTTTTTGTGAATTCAACAAATATTTACTGAAACAATATTAAGTCAAAAAAAATTACAAATGACTCCTGCTATACATTATTTATATTGTTTGTTTTGTTCAATATTTGATTTAATTGATTAAAAAAGCAGGCAAAGTGGACACCTTGAAAGCTTCAGATGCAATATGTAATATTTGAGGTGATTTTCACATTATTTGCAATGATATTTCATCTATTGTATTATTTGCAGTGCCGAGAAATGGAGGATTAGAACTGACAGCTCTGAACCAACCTGTCAATTAAATAGTGGAAGAGAATTAGCCTCAGTTTTAAACAGGATTTTTCTCTTACATCGAAACAATACAGGGACTGTTGAACTGATCTGTTGCCACTGGCAACAAGGGAGCTGGAGAAAATCCATGGCAACATGCATTGGCTGTCACAGTTGTAAGAACTAAAGCCTGAAGACCTCATGCTCTAAGAATCTGGCCTTTTTAATGGAGTCCAAGTGTACTCGATATGATGGATTATTTTTTTTTTTTTAAGTATTTGTTTGCTTCAAAATCAGCTATGATGGAACACATTGATAAGAGCATATTTTCTGCCTGTGGACTATTTGTTACTTTTTATCTCATACTTGTGATGTTTTTATCCTAACTTTTCTACTATTTTACAACTATATCTCACAACTTTGGATTGCATTTCATCATTTCAACTTCGGTCTCACAAATGTGACGGTTATGTATCTCCTTAGTTTGCTTTTTTCATAATTGTGCCTCGATATCTCAGTTATCTTCTTTTAGGAAAGACTTGTGTCTTTGTGTCTCAACTATTAGTTCTTGACCATTGACTATTTCTACACAATGTTTTGTAATTATGTATTTATATAACTTTATTTCTCATTTTATATTTTATGTCTTACATGTGTAACTTTACTGTACATCTCACGAAATTATAATAGTGTAAAAAAGTACAGAGTATAAAAGTAAAAAGCATATTTTGAACTGAGCTGGAATGCTAAGAAAGCAGCAATTCTCTCTAAAAGCTGTCCCTGGCTACTAGAGTTTTCAGAGAACACCTGAGCACATAGTTTCTTTTCAGAAAGCCACAGCCCTGCCTGAGCCGTCAGTGTCGGTTGTCGATGTCTCTGGGTAAAATCAATGGAGAGAAGATTAAGCAGCAAGCAGCCAAGCAGAAGGAAACATCAGTGGTGTATATTTTCAAGCGACGGCTGGCCAGAGTTAATGATTAGTTTGGAGCTTATCACTTTCTCAAGACAGTTGCAGAGATTTGACAGGTTTCATTGTTGCTTACGTGCTTGTTCGATAGCTAGATAAATTTGCCATGTTTGTTTGCAAAAACCTGGCCTTAACATTTGTATAATGTTGTTTTGAAAGATTCACTCACATCCTGCATGGAGAAAGAAAAAAAAACCTAAACCTTTGGAAGAATGACATATGACAATTACCCACACCTAATATTTTACCCACATCCGGAAACTTCACTTCGATGACTCAGTAGTTGCAGGTTGTTATTGATGAAGGAAAAACAATTAATCCGGAAGCGGATCAATTTAACAGCTCTGGCGGGGTGGCATGCATCACACATTGGATGAATTATTGTTGCGTATTCTAAGTCACATTCTTCACTGCGACACCAATTCTTCACCGAGGTTTCTGAATCCATCATGCCGGACAGATATTTCAGGGTCGTTGATGTGCAGAGATTTCCAGCAGAATCTCCTCTATATGGCACCTTACTCAAAATTTCATAGCAAATGCATCATTTATTTGAGGAAAGTACAACAAAACCTACTTATGGAAATGATCCATTATTAATCATACAAGTTTGGGGGGAAAAAAGTGTCAATGGAGATGGAAGATTCACTCTGCTATTCTAAAAGTAGCTACTGGGTTAAAGACAAAAAGATCTATTCCTTTTTCAAGTCTGTATTTCTGCATCTATAGAATGACCTGCGGGATGGCTTCTCTTGCTCCCTTCGGTCAAATATATTAAACTTGCGCATTCAGTGTAGACACGGAAAAACCATTCAATAGCTTTTAAAAGTCCCTTGTGGATAGTACCAGTCACACTGCTGGCAGGAAGCGCATGGATCATATTTTGTAATGCTGCGGTTTGAGTCGAGGAGACACTTTGGTGGGATGACCTCACTGAGCTTCTCTGTTCATTATCCGATGAATCAGCTCCAGGCTGTGAACCATTCTTCCGTCTTTTTTAACACAACGCTCAGCATGCAAAATATGTCAAATTTTGACTCGAACATACATGCTTAGAGCTGCAAGTGAACTCAAATGTTAATTTACAAACGTAGGACATGTTTCTGGATCAGCATCTTTTGTTGTTGAACAACATGGAACACAACCAATCAGAGGCATAATCCTTCTCCCAACCTTGCATTGTTTAATTTAGCATCTTTTTATAAATTCCTTTATGTCTTTAATATCGTACATACTTTTTCATTGATTAAGTTAGACCTCCATAGACCTGTTGAGTGTTGGTGTTTGCTGTCACTGTTGAGTATGGAATCTGCTCCAGGCTGTTTTCACAAATGCAACAGCTGAAATCCAACATCAAAAGAGGTATGTTGTGTAGAATTTTAATAGACATTTTAAAAGAAACTGCTGCTGTGAATGCACAATGTGTCTTATACTAGCAGTGTTGAATGGTGAGTTCTCTTTATTTAGGGTTTTCTGTGTGTAAATACGGTTTCATGTGTGTCACATATTACGGGCTGTACTGTATAGAAGTATATTGCACATTTTTCCAAAAACTGTGCATTTTTGTTCTCAGTACTGTGACATATCAGCAGTCACATCAATACATCCGTCTGTGTATTGATAGATTTATTTGTGTAACCATATCAAGGCCACAGCAATAAAAAAGAAAAGATTTCTCAAAGAAGTGCTCACTTGTACACTGCAATATAGTACTGGTATAGTACAAAGCCTGTTAACTGGTTAAATATAAAGCTTTCTAAGCATTCTCTTATTTTCCAGTCTATACTTGATGGAGCCTCCCTTCTCCCCAGCACCACCTGTCTAGATGTGGGGTTCTTTTTCTACACTTTTGGGATTCCGAAGAGCAAGCTTTTAAACTTTGCTTTGCAGCAGCTTGTTTTGTTTCTTTGTATTTCTTTTGGTTTTACATTTAGAGCAGTCTATATACTCAGTTAAAGCAGTAGTATATAACAGATCTAGTCCATGAATATTGCTCAATAATAAAATTGGTGTTATAAACGACTACATAAAGGTACTGTTACCTTTATGTTATGTGGTTTTTATTTGTTGCATTATATTAGTATCATGTGGATCGGTCGCCATGTAATTAAACATTATATGTATTGCATTGTGCAGTGCCACTTTTAGTATAGTCCAAGCTTCACAAAAATCTTTACAATGCATGACCTGAGTTAAACAGTTACCTACTGCAAAAATCAAAGTGTTGGCTGGACTGATGTTGTTAGACTTGTAATGTGTAAATTAGGTGTTGGGGTTACCATAAATACAGGTTTATGGTAACTTTAATTGTGTGTTTTATAGATTCTTATACAATAAGTGTAGACCTAACACATGCCTTCTGGGTTGCCATAGAGATTAGACGGCCGAATGCACTCCTGAGGTAAAACAGTACAGAGTTAGACCACCACGTAATGACTAAACCCCCTGCTGATCAACCAATAAATCAAGGCCAAGAAATCGATTCTTACTACAAGAGTGAATATTAGGACTTTAATAAACGTTAATAACCACAAAGTGGGGGTTATTTGCTGTGATGAAACTAATGAGGTAAGAATTAATACAGGGAAATGATAAAAAGCATGAGAGTGCCAGCCTTTTGTTTAAATTGGTCTCAGATGAGCTTTTTCGAGTCAGCATGTTCAAGCAGGCTACGTACACACAAGCCTCTCGTGACTGATAACTGTACTGTGATGTTTTCAGGAAGAGTTAAACTCAAGTCATCAGATGGGTCAATTATTCATACACCCCACCGGGATAGAAAATAATCAATGTTGAAGCCAATTTCCCTGTGTTGACCCAAAGGTAATTGGGTATGAGAGGCTGGGTGACATGGGCTGTCCCGTCGTGCCCAGCCAGAGGAAATAGAATTTTGTTTGGCGACTTTGCTGACAAGATGTCTGTTCCGGAACTCACATACTCATTTCATGTATATCACAGGGGGTCACGTTCATTTGAATTGTAAATCAGTCCCATGGTAATGAATACCGGTAACGCTCTTGTTGCATTCATTCGAGGACAGCCAACGAGTGGGTGCAGCAGAGACAGCAAAAGACTGAAATGATGAGAAAGGAAAGAGTGAAGTTGGAACAGGTCAAATCTTTGATCAGACTTAGATTAGATCAGAATTTGTTTAGAATTAGTTACGTAATGCATTAAATTAATGATACATCAGTGTTTTAAGAAGATATAAAGATTGTACAGTACTGGTCAAAAATTTTTAATAATCATGTAATAAATAGTGCATTTTATGTAATAAAATCTCTGCATTGGCTGCCTATTAGGTTCCGCATCAGCTATAAAATATTACTTCTTACCTATAAGGCACTTAGCTCCTGCGTACCTAACTAGTCTTCTAACACGCTACAATCCATCACGCTCTCTAAGATCACAAAACTCTGGA
>JAUCMU010000002.1:6059711-6072111 GCA_032275025.1 Enteromius treurensis | reverse complement strand
GGGGATAGAAATATGGTTTTGGTCTGTATAAAAGTAATAGAAATCTATGGAAAGTTCCACAATTCACAGAAACAGTGTTTATGTAGGTGCGACAGTCCATGATGTAATATGCTGACATTTCTAATGGAATGTATGAAATGTTATTTATTAATCCAATATTAATTGACAACCACAGAGACATGCTGACAGTAAGTATCAGATAACTGCAGAATTCATAATCTCTATATTCCTGTTGAGATGTTTTTCCACAGTTACAACTGCTAATCTGTTTCTGTACTGTTTTGGTTTTATCCGAGTCAAATAAATACGTAAATACTTCTTGCATTTACAAATCACCTAAGTACTGGCTTACTTCTTAGAGTGTGTAAATAATTACAGGTAAAGTAAGAACCCAAGACGTCTATAAATAATCCCTCATGTTTGATGTATCTTACTCATAGAGTGTCATGCTGTTTCAGCAACAAGGCCATTAAATTAAGAGCTGCGCTGAGTTTTAATCACTTACACAAAGACGCTCTACTAAAATAAAAGTCACCCTCATGCATACTATAAAGTATATAATGCATCGCCTATGAAAAAATGCAAAGCAGTTTCTAAATTACATAAAATGATTCCTTCATGGTTGCATACCTTTAGTATTTATGTCTATGTATCACAATTTCCACAAAATATTAAGCAGCATCAATATAATGTGCCCTGAGCACCAAATCAGCAAATTAGAATGATTTCTGAAGAATCATGTAGCCGTGTATTGTCCAGTTTGTCCTGGTTACGCAGCCTGACGAGCTGTCGAAGGCCCTCACAGTTCCCGTCACACGGTACGAGGGACCGTGTTCAACCCAGTCTGTTCCAGTCACGCAGTCAGCCGAGCGGCAGGAGGTCCTCGCGGTACACAGTCCGCACGTAACGGGTCTCAACCCCGTAGAGTGGTATAAGGAGCCGTTAACAGAGACGTTGGTCTGCGATTTGGGTTCGTCGTGGCCGGATCCGCCTCACCTGGTCTGTGATCCGGATCCATCATGACCGGATCCGCCGGATCCCATCAGGGATCTGGGTTTATTGTCGCCTGAGCTCTATGCAGACTGTGAGGCCCCATGGCCCGAGCCGCCAGAGTCCGTGTGCGACTCAGAGACTCCACCGGGTCCGCCAGTGGCTGCACTACCTCAGGAGATCGCAGGAGAATCTCCAGCGTCCCCATTGGTGGCTGCAGAACCCATGGAGGTCCCTGAGTTATTGTCCGGTAGAGGGCTGCCATCACAGTCTATTTGGTCTCGGAAGGCGCATTCATTGTCGGTCTGGTCTCGGAGGGCGGGTTTTCAAACTGTCTGGTCGGCCCTGGCGGGCATGGTCGTGGGGGGGGGGGTTTATGTCATGCCCGGCTGGAGCTGCCAGCTAAAGACAGTTGATGGCACTCCAGCCCTCTATGAAGTCTATGTGTTTTTGTGTCTGTTTTCATACCTGAACTCCATTCCCCAGAATGCACCTTTCCTCCACACCTGTTTCGAGTAAGGTACAATCATTCAATCATTATCACCTGTACAAATACCAGTCCGTGTATTTGTCTCTTCACGGTTCATTTACACTGTCACTTTGCCTGTCATTCGTGTTCTTATATTTTGTTTGTTTCACTGTTTGGATTTACTCATTGTCGACTTCTGCTTCTCTATGGACCTTCGCCTTGCCTTTTCCTTCGGACACTGATTATCTGGTATTTGACCTTCGCTTTGGAATACGTTTACTCTTTGTCTCTGCCTACGTGGTTTTTGTCTGTCGGTGTTTGAGTTTTTCTGTTTTTGACACTGAGCCTGAATAAACCCGTTTTTTGCACATGAACTCGCACGCTTCACTTCCTCCATTCATGACAATAAGGATGCTGAAAATTTACCTTTGCAATTAATAAATTAAAATATAAAACATATATTTCACCATATTACTGTTTTTGCTTTGATTTTGGTCGAATAAATGCAACTTTGAGCATAAGAGACTTTAAAAGCCCACAAAAGTTAGTCTAAAATTTGGCCTGCTTTTGATAGTTTTCCTCCTATTTTATGTCATTCCTTGTGCTTATCTTGCATAAATGTCACAGAATTCTTGTTTGTTTTGTAACTTCATGCAGACAGGGATTTAAGAGAGTTTCTGGCAGGCCCCACGGTCCATGTCCTCTCCTCATGTATTGATCCCCCCCCACTCTCTTATGCCTGTGCCAGCTTTAAACTCATGCATTAATAAGTGCAAACTCATCAGCAGTCATCTTTCCTCTCCTGAAAAAAAAAAGTCATAATGTTCTTCCGCTAATGCATAAACGCTTAAGAGCATGTTTGTGAGTGAAGTAGACTGAGGCGGTTGTGTCATGATTCCTTATGGATGTTTTAATAATTATTGAACAGTAGATACTGAGGATAGATATTGTTAGTGAAGTTTAATTTTAAATGGTCTAGCTGTCATGACTGAGGCTGAAGCATTTTGATCCAATTGCAATAAAGTTATATTTAAATTATTATTTAAAATTATTTATTCCAGGGAACAGGCAGGGTCAATACATAAGGCAAACGGGTACAATGGAGACAAAGCAAACACATAGGCAAATATACAAGGCTAGAGGGTCTAGGCAGGCAGCAGACAATCACAAAAGTCGGAAAACAGGTTGAGGTCAAAAATACAAAACTAAACACAGAAATAAAATGCTTGGTAGACCGCCTGGGCTAGTCAATAATTTGCGATCAACTGAAGACTTGAACTGTTTTTTATGCTGGTGATAATGAGTGAGTGGGTGTGGTGATGAGCTGCTAATGAGAGTAATTAGGAGTGAGGCATGCTGGAAAACTGACGCTGCGTCCGAAATCACATACTGCTTAAGTAGGTACTACATTTAAAATTGAACATAAAAACAGTACCTTCTATATAGTATGAATGTGGGTATTATGAATGGAATTCGGACGTACTACATCCGCCATATTGATGTTGTCACGTGTCATGCGTCGTCACAACAGCTCGACAATTTAAACTTTATTTAGCTTGTGTTAAACAAGTGTGATTTAATCACAATAAACAACGTTTTTTTCCTGAGGTACGTACAATTGAAATGAGCCGCGTCTGAACTTTCCGCCATTTTTCGAATATGAAGCCTCCTCTCCCGGAGCCTCATTAGATAGGAAAGTGTTCATGGTATGCCCACTATAGAATTCGGCCGGAAGCAGTAGGTCATCCGGGTACTTCTCCCCTACTGAATTTCGAATGCTATGAATTCGGACATACTACTCGCCTTGCATACTGTTTTTGCATACTATATAGTAGGGAAGTAAGCGATTTCAGATGTAGCGTGAGTCTGTGTGTGTGCAAATGGTGTTGTGAAGGTGCAGTGGCTGATGGGAAATGAAGTCCATAATGGAATATGAGTCCCAGGGAGGTGAGGTGATGCGAGTGCCCTCTAGTGGCGCTTGAGGGCACACATGGACTGACGGGGATGACCTCTAGGGTGGCACAGGAAACGGATTCGCCCTCCAAGGTGGTTTCGGCAATAGTGACGCCTTCCAGGGCGGCACAGGAGACAGAGATGCCCTCCAAGGTGGAACGGGCCGCAGTGACACCCACCAGGGCGGAGCAGGCTGGATTGGAACATAGGGCACAGAGAAGTTAGTTTTGGCCCCTACGGCCCAGACAGTACCTGCTTGGAGTTCCTTGACCGACCAGGGTGGCGCAGGCGGATGAGAAATTCTCTAGGGAGGAGCTGGAGGCGAAACAGCCAGTAGAGACACGCTCCAGGGTGGAACTGGTGACAGGGATGCCCACCAAGGTGGAACAGGAGGCAGTGACATCCTCCAGGGTAGAACTGGTGACATTGGCGCCCTCCAGGGTGGGACAGGCAGGACTGAAACAGTGAGCACAGTGTTAGTTATGGCCTCTATGGTCGAGTCAGTACCTGCTTCGAGTTCGTAGAAGGTCCAAGGGGGAGCAAGTGGGACAGAAACCCTCCAGGGCGGAGTAGACGGCAGAGGCACCCTTCTGGACCAAGCAATCAGTGTCCTCCAGGGCTATGGCAGGGTGACGCAGGGTTCAATGGCCCGAGTGGATTGTCCTAGAGGTTGTGCAGCCACCAGCGGAATCTCCAGAGAATCCACGACAAAAGTCGACATCTCCGGAGATCATGCAGCCACTGGTAGAACCTTTTTGACCGAATCTATGGCCTCAGCCAACACCTCTGGGTTTTGTGCTACCACAAAATATATAGTTTGCATAATATATGCGTGTTTACTGTGTATATTTATTATGCATATATATATACACATATGTACTGTATGTATATTTTTAATAAAATTGTATCTGAAAACTAAATATTTTCTATGTCATATAAATTATACAAATATTAGCAATTAAGCAAATTAAGCAAATATTTTGCAAAAATATACTGTATGTGTGTGTATTTATATCTACATAATAAATAGATAGTGTGTGTGTGTGTGTGTATTTATCGCACATTAAAAAACTTTTTTTGGATCCACTTAATCATTTGACAGGACTAATTTTTAATTGATCTATATTTTTATTAGCTTTTCTTTTTTTTTCTTTTTTTTAACTAACCATATTTTATTGACTATTTTTGTATTTTTTAACTGTCTATTTACTTTTAAAAAAATCTTTAAGTTCTTAATAAATTAAATATTTTCTATGTTCCTTTATATTTTACATTATATGTCTCCACTTCAGATAAACCAATACAACTTCATAACAACTTTAATTAAGCCTTTAAATGCAAATAATATTAGATTCTTTGAGGCACGTGATTATGAATCTTGATTCTGTGGTCAGATATTCTTAATGACAGCTAAACCCTTGGTTTCCCACGAAATTGCTTCAGGCAAGTTTTCCAATATATCTGTACTAGCATCATGTATCTCATATTACTGCGTGGTCTTTTTCTTCTCACATAATAAAATAAGTTGAACTGAGATCAATATTTCATATCGCTTTATCACATTTCATTTATTTATTTGGCAAGTATCCATATAATAAGTGAGATAATGTACAGTCAGCTTGTCATTATCACAGAAGAACTCCCTTTAAAAGAGATCCAAGACCCCATCATGTATGTCCAGCTATATTAACAAAGTCTGTAGTTTTGTATCATCCAAGTAAATGAATGATGCACCAGTTCAACTGCATCTAAACATACATTATGGCTGGCTCATCATTGTGCATTATTGCTAAAGAGATGGAGAGGGAAGAGGGAGTGTCTCAGTCTGGAGATCAGACTCTTTCGGTGCTCCATAAGGAATATATATATAGGCTGAGGAGGACCATGACGCACCAGTCTGTGGAGACCAAAGCTGAAAAAGGTTTCCATATGCTTGGTGTTATAGATTCACATAGATGAAGATGTGAGGGAATTTCTAACAAAAAAAAAAGTGACTTTATTTTAATATTTACTTTATTTTAAAGGATCTTTATAGTACCGGCATTACTGTACGCTTTACATTTGTGGTTTGTTTATAGCTTAATGCGTCAGGAATTCACAATTGTTACGGGAATGGACTCTGAAGACTTAATCCAACTTATTACTGCAAAAACATTTATGAGATGAGTTGCTTTTCCTATTATCGTTCAGTTGAAATCTAGCATGACCTCTTGACCTTTGTGAATTTTCTTTAAAGAAACGCAGTTTATCGCACTTAGCAATGGCTATTCAGGGCATGGAGCTGTTTGCAGTAGCTGTAGTGATTCTTATGTTTATAATGGTGCTCAAACAGTTTGGCATCACGGAGCCGCTGTCGCTGGACGGTAAGAACCACCATATGGTTTTGATGTTGGCCCTAGTTTAGTGTGAAAAGGGTAAAGGTGTACTATGGGAGCTGCTTATACCAGAAAGGCTGCATTAATGATCAAAGCACAGTAATAAATTGGGATATAAATAATTGTATAGTATTTGAATATATCTTTGAAAATGTTATTTATTTCAGTGTCACATGGTTCTTCAGAATTTATTTTAATATGCTGATATGCTGCTTAAATAACATTTTATAGCCTAAATGGTTTTATGATTGTTTAATGAATATCTTTTACTTTAATCTTTTGCAATTGAAACTGAATTTGCACTATATGAACACTTGTACACTGGTCAGGTAACCTAAAAATGTGCTGCATGTGGAAAGTAATCTAAATGAACTCAATAGTCCCAAAAGAACAGGGTAGACTAAGAAGAATACAAGAGCTATGTTTATAAAATGAGGACATACATTCATTTAATGGCATGCAGTTGTAGTACAGGCAGACTAATGTGTTGTTTTTCCATTGCTTCCTCTTTTTTCCCCTCTTATTTCTATATTCTCTAAATCTCTTCCCTTCCCTTTTTATGTTCTCGTATGCCTCATAGATGGTGAGTAAATGTCAAATAGATCAGTGCTTCTCAACTGGTGGGTTGCAAGGCATTATTAAGGTTGTTGGAAGAAAAACAATGCTAAATGCAAACACGCAAACTTATGACAGCAATTTCATTTGTTAATTTCATAGAGGCCAAATTATGCAGATCATAGCATTACTTAGGTTTGCGTTACATTATATTTATTTCTTAAATATATACATGCATTTGTTTGTATTTATATATACATAATAAATATACACAGTATACGCACATATTACGTCAACAAAAACTTTTTATATGGTTGCGATCAATCATTTGACATTAAAGTGTAATTCAGTTCATTACATTTTCAAATTAGTTGTTTTGCTGTCTATGGAGGGACAGATGGCTCTCCAATTTCATCTTAATTTGTGTTCAGAAGATGAACGAAGGTCTTATGGGTTTGGAAGGACATGAGGAAGAGTAATTAATGATAGAATTTTAATTTTGGGGTGAACTAACCCTTTAATGTCCAAAAATATTACATCCTGTTTATCCTTCAGCAGGTCTTTTTGATTTCAAAGAACCTTTTAGTATGTTAACCGGTTTTAGTGCTTGATGTCGGAATTAAAATTCTGGGCCCTGAAGCAAAACCAGTGGAGAATCACTGATATCGATCTGTCCTGGTCTCCCGTTCAGCCCCTGTCTGTCTCCCGAACAGCTCTTCTGTGTTTTATTCAGTGTCTATTTTTGTCTTCCTCTTTTAATCCCAAATATGTGGCTGTCCTTTCACCTGCACTCCATGCTTTATCTGTTTCCTTCCTTTCTGTCCTGTCCTTAGAGCAGCCTAACTGATATCAGTCACCCCCTCCTCCCCCTCCTCATCCCCATGCTCTCTCTCTGACAGACAGCGCTGACAGTGATCTGGAGCTGGCCATGGTACGGCATCAACCCGAGGGTCTGGAGCAGCTCCAGGCTCAGACCAAGTTCACGAGAAAGGAGCTGCAGTCGCTCTACAGAGGCTTCAAAAACGTAAGACTGCATAAGAATTGTGAGATCGTCACAAGTTAAAGTTTCCTTCTTATGTTAGGTTGATGTTATGTTTCTGAATAGGAGTGTCCCAGTGGATTGGTGGATGAGGAGACGTTTAAATCGATCTATTCCCAGTTCTTCCCTCAAGGAGGTATCACATGATTATCACATTTACACTCTGATTTGGTGGCACTTGATTAGTGTGGATATAAGCGAGACGAGCCAGGCATCTATAAAATTTATGCAATATTGCTTTTAGGACATAGTTTTTGCATATATAATTTTCATTAATTGTGTGAATGTTTAAATTCTTCAAGTTGTTCTTTCTTTTATCTTTGGTATTAATTGCACTGACTCTCCCACGAGAAGAGAATCTCAGTTTCAAGGCATGTGATTGGCTGCTCAGTGCTGATGTCACATTTTCATGTGCACATGCTACATTAACTCAGGATCAAGCCTGAATTGACAGAGAAAGTTGATGACCAGCTTCATGGTACCAACAAACCCAGTTTGGAGTGGTTTGGTTTTGTCAGCTCAAACTAATTCTGTAACCCTGAGTTTCTTTAGCCAACATCGTGGTACAGGCCCCAGGTATCACAAAAATAAACCCCAACAGTGTGTTATTTTAGTATTATCCAGGTGTTATTGTAGCTTGCTTTTTTGTTATTGGCTGCTTTTGTAATTAACTTTTATCTGTTTTTCATTTTAACTGTAGTAATTCTGTTATGCAACAGTCTGACATGTTATTTTGTGCTTACAGAAAATTAAAACAAGCTCTTTCCATTCTGATTAATGCTTTAGTTTGCCGCTCCTCTGAAGGCCTTAGGCCTCTTATAAACAAATTCTGCAAAGACATAGATCGAACTAAAACATTAGCAGTGTGATCTGGTTGGGTTTAATTCCAATGGCACTTTTGGCCAGCGATGGCTCATCTTTATATAATATTCACTCCACCTCTTCCTCTGCCCAACCCCACAGACTTCATGGAGTTTTCTAATGCTTTCTGCCATGTACTCGTGACTCACATGTCTCTTTAATCCAATTCTGCAGCCCATTGCCTCACTGAGGAAATACTTATTGCTGTGTTTTTGTCTGTCTGTGACCCCTCACTTTTCCAACTTTTTTTTGTTTTGCTTTTCAGCATGATCTTTAAGATGCAGCATGTTAATGTCATTTTACAATACCGCTCTCAACATGTTATTTATACACATTGGATAAGTCACACATTGTAGAATGTCTCTTAACTAAATGCTTTTGATCATCACAAATCCTAAAATAAAATAATATTCTTTGCAGAACCCATTTATTTTATTTTTAACAACACAACTGTTTTCAACATAGATGGTAATGAGAGATGTTTCTTGAGCATAATATTGAATTCGAAACTAACAAATGAAACTCTATTCATTGTTGGACCGGTCCAAATTTTTAGCAGTTATTCATGATTTCATGGGAAGCCAGTACAAGAACCTTTTCCACATGAATAATAGAACAAAAGTACACTTATACAGAATTATGCAATATGTGACTTGCTTCCCTTTTGTGTCAAGTCTCTTCTCCATCATTTCTATTTTTACTCTGAGTGTGTTTTCTTTAGGCTGTTACTTCGCTGTTGAGAGACCAGTGTTGTCAAAGTAACAGCAACCCCTTTTCCATTCCGATAGCTTCTGTGACATCCGTAGCCTTTCAGTGTGATTAAGAGGAAATGTGACCCTCTAGTCTACCTCCACCAGTATGACCCTCTGTGGCCCAGTGTTTGGCTCTGAGCTTTAGACTCTCGGGTCTGGAGGGCTCACTGATGTGAAACAGTACTTCAAAGTGTTCAGACACAGCATGTTGGGCTTGTCTGCTCCCCTGGGCGGTTCTGAATCAAAGGCCAGCCAGGCTACATGTTTTTGAAAGTGTCAGGTTTTCTGCCCCTGAGGATCCGCACATCAAATTTGCTCACTTCTGGGAAAAGAATTGTTGGAGGGATAAAGACTCTGCACTGCATGTTGCATAAATCCAGTCCAGTTGTAGGAAACTTAAGCCACATCTCAAGTGAAATGCTGGATCTGAGAAATGAGTTTCAAATTTGATCTCTCCATCTAACCTTAAATTGATTGATGTCGATCAAGTCTAGGCTAGAAAGGCCTAGATGAAGCCTCTGATGTTTAGACTTCCTTCCTCTGGGTGGAGTCTGTCTTTGCTCCGGTCTGAAAGTCTGATTAATCTGACAAGTATGATCTACATCAGTTTGTGAAGTTTGCATTGTTGAACCTTTGGGTTAGTTGTCCCAAAATAATAATTGCTTAAAAGTTTTGTGGTTAACACATTTATAAATTTACCACTTAATATACTAGTCAACTTTAGTCAAGTATTAGTCAGTGTTGTTTTTGTTTTTTTTAAATGCCTTATATCCTTCATGGCCTTGGAAACAAAGCACTTACTTTAAGGCCTCGTTTAAAGGATCCTTTGAAATGGGACAGCCTTGTAAGAGCCGCTGTGACGCATTTGGCTTTGGAATGCAGCCTTTGATTTGTGATATTTGTGTTTTTAGTCTTAAATACAAGAAAGTAAGTGGCATGTCTTTTCTTGCAGGTCTCCTTTAACATAACTGTAGAAGCTCGAGGATGTCCTCCGAAAGGCACCAGGAAGAGCTTCAGCATCAGGCCTGTTGGTTTTAAAGACCGCCTGGAGGTCTCCGTGGACTACCGCTGTGATTGCAGCTGCACATATTCCACCAAGACCAACAGCAGCCGCTGCAACTCCGCCGGCACCTACAGCTGCGGGATGTGCCGCTGTGAGCCTGGCTACCTGGGGGCCCGCTGCGAGTGTGAGGAGGGTGAGGTCGACCACCACCACCTCAGTGCCTGCCGTGAGGCCGAGGGCAAGCAGGTGTGCAGCGGCCGTGGGGAATGCAGCTGTAACCAGTGCCTCTGCTACGAATCTGAGTTCGGCAAAATCTACGGCACCTTCTGCGAGTGTGATGACTTCTCCTGTGCCCGACACAAGGGTGTACTGTGCTCAGGTGAGGGGAAAGGATTTATGTGCTTCCAATGCACGGTGCATTTCAAAGAGGAAATCTTTGCATTTCAGTTCCACAATGCATTTTTACATGCACCTTGCGCTAGTAAATTCAGGTTAATGTCCTAGTTTTTCAGCATTGTCTCAAACCATTCGGCTTACTTGGCTTGCCACGGGCCTCTTTAGGATGCTACGTTTGTTCCAGATGCATTTGATCAGTTCTTGCCCAAGAGCAGTTGGCTGGCACCCCATCTCTTCCTCTCCACAGGACGTATCTCTGCCATGCCACAGTGAGAGCTTTGTAGAAGGCTGCATTTGTTTATCCATGCACACAATAGCTGGTCTATGAGGAATAAAGCTCAGTGTTTTTCTTTAGTCAGCAGAAACTGTCACAAAATGGACATTTGTTGAGCCTTTGTAGCAATAATGTCATCAGTACAATCGAGAATATGTCCTGTTCCTGCTATGTCAGCCGTGGAAAACTTCTGTGTAATCTGATGAAACTGATTCTGTGTAAAACTCATCTGCAGTAATGAGTCCTTAATGAATCTGGGCGATTATGCTTTTTCGCACCACTTTGCCATGGTGAATTAACTTGGACAATTCTTGTAAACTCGCTAATAATGGCTGTGGGAAAAGGCGAATGTTGATGAGAGTTTTGTAGGTTTGGTTCACTTGTTAAATGCCTCATAAACATGCTTTGTGGCATTTTGATTTGGCTGTCATGCTCTGGTGAGAGCAGCTTGTTAAGTAGTTAGTGAGCAGCTAGGTGTTTAGGAAGGAACTGTTCGTGTAGTCCAATTGCTACTGTTTTGAGAAGAGCGCTTGGGTTGCTCAGACTGGCGGGCCGGTTGAGATGAACTTACTCAAAGGCACCTTTCATAAATCGGGGGTTCATGAGGGAACTGTAGGAGGTTTGAGTTGATGAAAAGCTAGAAAATAAATATATCGTAACGCAAAACTAACCCTTATGAAAAGGTTTTATTATAGCAATAGTGTAGTAACCAAGATGTTTATTGAATAGTGTTTGTATAACCACAGTTTTACTATAAATTCTGTGGTTAAACTGTGGTTAGTGAAGCAAAGCCATGGTTAGTTTGTGGTTACCATGGTTTAACTAGTAACAATGTTTTTGTGTGTTTCTTTGTTTTGTAGTAAAACCAAGTTTAATTTTCATAATTCATCATTTTTTCTTTCCAGTCAACAGACGTTTCGGACCTTCCTCAGTGTTCACATTCTATGATTTATTTTATTTAATTTTTTACTAAATTATTATTATTATTATTATTACATCATGCTATGTAAAATTAATATTCTATGTGTTTTACAAATAACATGCAAACGGTTAATTTCCTTTTTTTTTTTTTACATTCGAGAAGATTAATTAGTGTTAAGGCCCCTGTATGTCTTGCATTTTATTTACTTTAATCTTAATCTTAAGAGTGTTGTTTGTGGAGAAATAGTCTTGTTTGCTTTTCAGCGTCGATAGTTGTGATAAAGCAAGGTGAGTAAACATGACCCAGTTGAAGAGGAAGCTGTGCTGAATAAGTTAAATGGTCCCATGGGGGTGGAGCTTCCTCCTCTGCCTCTTTATTACGGGGTCACTGGGCTCGGTGAGCATGTCATGACTCTTGAAGTCTGACGGCTTCTCAGTACTATACAGTTGGACAAGAATAAGCAGTTTGAAGAAAGTGTTGCGTAACTTTTTATTACCACGTGCCATATATAGGTGTGTATATATAATAGTGATTATTTTTCAAGTTGACTTTAAAGATGCCTTTTTTAAAGTAATTTAAATGTAAACATGACTTTAAAATAATCATAAGCTCTTTTATTATTGTTCTTTTAAGCCCTTGTTGATACACCTGGAGTAAAACAAAGCTTTGTTTTTCTTGAAACTCTTTTTAACTGAATTACCGTTGACATGGTTTTCTCAGCTGTACTCTTATTTGTAGAGATGGGGAGTCGACTCCAAAAGAGTCGATTCCTCGACTCTCACTAGCCCTAGTGTCGGAATCGACTCCAGGT
>JAUCMU010000002.1:6040930-6051799 GCA_032275025.1 Enteromius treurensis | reverse complement strand
TCAATATGGGGTGCTGTGTGTACATTAACGAGGTTTTTTTTTTTATTTTAACAAATGGCTGCAATATAACAGAGTGAAAAATTTAAAGGGGGTCTGAATACTTTACGTACCCACTGTAGGCTATTTTATCTTGTCTGTGCGAAATTCCATAGCCTACATCTTTTTTTGTGCACCACTTTAAAAGGTCAGTAAGATCTTTGAGATGTTTTCAAAGGCTCCCATGTTCACAAAGGCTGCATTTATCGGTTAAAAAATACAGTGAAGTATTGAAAAATATTACTAGACAGTCTTCAGTGTTGATCCTTTATGATCCTTCAGAAATCAATGCAGTATTCTGATTTGAAATTAAATGAAAACATTTATTATTATTAATACTGACAACATTTGTACTGCTTATTATATTTCCACAATAAAGGAGAATTCAGGCAACTTTACAAAAAAATAATAATTAATATAATCAACACTTTAGTAAAAAAAAAAAAAAACATGAATGCTTGCCCTATAGGCCCAGGCCTGCACTTATTTTGTAAATTTGTCAAATACAGTTTTTCGTTTGTCTTTACAAACTGATAGAGAAGTTAAAATAGTTTTCTCCAGAACGTTTTTTATAAAGGTTCTGTAATTTTTATTTTACTTTATTTTTAAATCGTGAAATAAATGAGTGGTTCATTTACAGTGAGCTCGCTGCAGCAGACCAGTCAAAAGAAGAGGCAGGTGAATGCATCCTTGACTTCTTTCTAAAAACGTACCCGTGTTGTTCCCTACGCTTCATATCTGAACGACTGTGTCTGTATAATCTCATCCGGCAGGTGAGGATCAGCAGGAGTCGACACACTCCGATCGTCTCGGCAGGACCAAAAGTGATGTCGGCGGAAGGAGAATTAGCGGAAGACGACTCGGAATCAGAAGAGTCAAGAGAAACCGATGCTCCTTCAACGGCCACTTTTATAACCACAAGGTAGGCGTCGCGTTTGGTCAACTGTAAACACGTTATTAAACCCCTGCTCACTGTTTCTGTTTCTGTCAAACAGACGGCCGTTTTTACCCCTAAGTTCGGCTCAGTGACCAACGTCCGCGTCAACAGCTGCATGACGACAGCACAGGTCATGAGGGTGCTGCTTAACAAGTTCAAGATCGAGAACAGCCCGGATGAATTCAGCCTTTATATCGTCCACACCAGTGGAG
Source organism: Enteromius treurensis (assembly GCA_032275025.1). Taxonomy (NCBI): domain Eukaryota; kingdom Metazoa; phylum Chordata; class Actinopteri; order Cypriniformes; family Cyprinidae; genus Enteromius; species Enteromius treurensis. The sequence goes on along the minus strand of JAUCMU010000002.1, from coordinate 6,050,614 downwards.
GTACGACCGAACCAAAATGAAATGTGTCCCAGTATTCTTTTCTTTGTCCCTGAGTTAATATACCTCTCCCTGCACTCAGAGAGACATCAGCTGAAGCCTAATGACCATCCTTTGGCTCTCAGAGTTATACAAGGCCCTTGTGAAGAGGTCAGCAAAATATTCCTAATGGAGACGGACCAGGTGGAAGAGGTCACACATGACGTAAGGGACCAAAAATCACACTGACTATCTATCTATCTATCTATCTATCTAGCCTACCTATCCGAACTGTTGCAAAATCACTCCAAATTAAATAATGAAATAAATATGCTTATGTATTTACTAATGTATTTAAATATATGAATTTACATATTTAAATAACCTGGTAAATACATAAGCAAATTGTTAATAAGTTAAAATAAGTGATGAATCTACAAACATTATATTTAATTTTAGTACAATTTTGCATTAATTTGTATCATTGTCTTTGAATTGACAAAGATAATTACTTACTTTTAATTACAATTATTTCTCTGAATATATCTGGGGGGTTTTTTATTATTTATTTGCTTGTTTGTTTTTTGGAAAAGTCAAAAATCCATTCAATTCAAAGATAAAAAAATAGCATACAACAGATATGTACTAAATTTTATTGTTTAATTTGTAAAATAATAATGAATTTGTTTAATTATTTGTTGTGTGTGTTCATTACCTGTTTTATTGTGTTTAATTATTTATTAAAATATGTATTTAATTATGTCATTTATGAGTGATTTTGCCTACTTAGAAGATGCTATGTTATTCATTTAATTAACAAAAAAAAACTGATTAATTAATGTGGATAAACTATATTTTGCTTTTATGCAAACAAATGTATTCTATTTCCAAAATCGGAAGATGGATAAAAATATTGTTCTTCCAATGTTTATTGTTTCCAATTTTTCATTATGCATATTGTAGGATGCAATATTCTAATCTACGTAATATGTCTGGTTGTATACTACACATTTTGTGTGAAGTTGAAGATAAAAACAAATACATACTGAATTCCTGATATACATTACAGAACTATTAAGAGTAGTATATTAAGATACTGAATATAACCAAAGTACTCAGTCCAAGTTTGTTGTTGCAATGCTTTGTTTTGTCATCAAGGTGGCACAATACATCAAGTTTGAGCTTCCTGTTTTACAAAGCTTCATTGCTAAGCTACAAGAGGAGGAAGAAAGAGAGATGCAGAAACTGAAGAAGAGGTACAAACTGAGTCACACAAGTAATACATTTTTGAGTCATTTGAAATCACACTCGTTTCTTTCCTTTATTTCCTGTTTATAGGTATGCTGATATGCGGCTTATCATCAAGAAATACATGCGGTCTGTTTCAACTACGTGATTAAACTGTGCAGGCATTTCATCTGAACACAATCATAAAGCGCCAACAGCAACAAAAAGGTGCTGTCTCAGGAACAGAAGCTTTTTTGTTACATTTGTCTTTTTAATGAGCCTTTTGTATCATCACGTATCGTATAGTATTATAATATAGCAAACCCCAACGGTACTATGACTTTCTCTAAATAAGCTTCACAGCAGACTGTTACATAGCCTTCTTTTTCCAAAAGAAAGCAATGTTTAACTTCCACTCATTCACACTGATAATAATTATTATAATAATAATAAGCCACAAGAATGTTTATTCAAAATTAATATAACGTAGAGCCAATATTGTGTGAATAAGTAGACAATGTGATGAAAAGGATTTGAAAATCTCATGTATTTGCTTTATTTAAGTGAATAGTATTTTATGAATTAAAAGTATTTAATATCTTTTGTTTGTAACATATTTTACATTGTATGTGCACATTTTGCCCTTGATAATAAAACAATTTAAAAGACAATTACTGAATTAATTTTCAGTGAACTTGCATGCACATTTAACTCAGTAAAAGCTTGCTTAACATTTTATTGATCCCTTTAGTTGTTCCTACTATAATATGTTTTGAACGAGTCATAAGCAGTAGAGATAAAAACTACCAGTCCATTAAGCAAGGATACATCTTATGCCACACTGCATTAACCCATTGCTCCACATTGTTAGGCATGACATTTAACAAAATATAGATTCATTTTCCATGTGGAATAAAGACTTGTGATTTCTCCTAATGTATTTTATTACTTCCTAAGCACTGATCTGCTACTGTTACAACTGAGATATGCAAACTTAATGGCCAGGGATAATAGAGTTTAAAATAGAGTGTAAAAGCAATGGGATGTAAGTATGAATAGAAACTGCTGTAAAATGAGCAAAAGCCAGACTAGTACCAGGCTGTAATTCATTTTCTGCTGGGCCTTTGTTCTGGAGTGGGCGGGGCTGTTCATCATCCCTGATCGTCATTCGCTGCTGTCTAGTGAGTGACAGTTTGATAAGGTGGTTGTTTACAGCACAGAGCAGCTTGTCACAGTAAGGTTGGGCAGTTCAAGTGGTGAATAGAAGCCAGTGATCAGCACTATCACCAGGTAAGATGCTTCTGTTTGTAGATGGGATGAGATTTGCAAAATACAGAAGACGATAAATGCTTTAGAACTTTAAACTATGATATATAATGTTTGATTCATTGTTTTATATAAATATATAAACATGGCATGAACAGAAATACCTTTTTAATTCAGTAAATTTATGATTATGAATATGCATACACTTATGGGACAACAAGTGGGTCATTGTGTGTCAGCAAATGCAGATCGTAGCACTATCGCATTCTAGGTGAGTCTGACAATTGATACATCATTCAGGCTGTTAGCCTGTTGTCTGTGGTCAGCACTCGTCTTTTGATGTGCAATAGAGCGTGTAATTAGATTCAGATGACTTGTGCCGCTTACTGCACTGTAATTGTTTGAGTAATTATGTTGAAGAAAATAATAATAAATGAGCAAATGTTCTGTTTTCATCATAAAAAAATGTATTTTTTTATGTGTATAATTAATCAAATATAAATGATAAAAGCATGAAACTTTAAATACATATTAAATGATAACAGATAAAGGTAGAATAATAAAAATTGATCAAAATATTTTTTTAAATGTTTAGATTCATTTTCAGAAAAGGAGGTGCAGACATTGGGTGAATGTAAAACCTACATTTAGTTTATTGGTATTAAAATTTTATAAAATAATATAAGTGTCTGTGCCATATTTTGCCATTTATATAATCACAATAATTCGATAAAATCTTATTAAAGAACTACTGAAATAAGTAGAGCAGTGGGTATTATTTGTAAATCTAATGTGCCATATTTTATTTCATTTCTTTTTTTAATCTGTAATCATGTTTATTGTATTAAAATATTCAATGTTTTTAATTTTCAATTGCCTGTGCACAGATATTTTGCTTTTTATATAATAATACAGTAAATCTAATTAAAAATTACTGAAATAAATAGAATTACAGGTATAATAATTTCTTTGCAGAAAGACCCATTATTGAACACTAAATAAGTTATACAAAGAAGTGCTATAACTTATATATTGATGTAATATTATTATAGGAAACGTAAACATTTGCAGCAAGACCATTTTTGTTAACATTTGTAATTTTCTACACTGTAAAAAACAATGTTTTCGATGTTGTAAATAAGTATTATTAGAGGATGTTTTACAAGAAAAGACTTTCTTTCTACTTCAAACTTTCACATTTAATTCAATGTGTTGCTTGTATGTATGTATATATATATGTATATATAATTAATTGTAATATCTAGCAATCTCTGGCAATTTGTATGGCAATTTTTTGTTTGTGTTTTGAACGCAGCACCTGTCATGATGAGTAATCAGAAGGTCCTGATGATTTGGGTGTGGATGTTGTTGTTGGCGTCGTTGTATCCCTGGGCACACTGCAAGCGTGGAGGAGGTTTTGGAGGCAGGGGTAAGGGAGTGGGTCTGCCAGCCAGAGCTCCTCCTTCACAGAGCAAAGGCAAGCAGGGCCTGAAGCTGGCAGGTGCTGCGGCCGCGGGGGCTCTCGGTGGAGCCGCCATCGGCTATGGACTGGGCTCTCTGGGCAGACCGAGGTATGGCTATGGCTACGATGGCTCCTCAGAGGACAGGCGCTATTACCCTGATGGACCAGGATACTACAATAGCTCGGACTCGCGGTATTACAGGAACAAAGGCAGCTCAGATCATGTGACCAGCGTCCTCATAATTCTCGGAACAGTCACTTACATATTGATGTGGGGATGAGTTAGAGGGGTTGAGGCAGATGCAGAGAGGGTTCATTTTGGATGCAATCATTTTCATTGGTAAAGTGTTTGATAAAAGAGTAAACTAACATTAATCAGCAATATACATGGAGAAATGTGAAATTTCAATAGGTCAAATGTTAAAAGTGAAACTTAAAAAGTAATTATATTCAGCTTTGGCATTATGAATAAATTAAGCCTAGCATACATTTTAAATTATATATGTTTAATAATATTTAATGTTTAGTGCTGCCAAATGTTTAATTGCAATAAATCACATCCAAAATATGTGTTTATGTTCATATTTGTTATGAATATATAAATACAAACATGCATGCATATATTTAAGAAAAATATGTTTTATATGTATTATATATATATATATATATTCAATATATATACATAATAAATATGTCAACAAAAACTTTTATTTTAAATGCGATTAATCGTGATTAATTGTTTGACATCACAAATATATATATATATAATTTATTATAATAATTGCCCCTTTGCTTTAATGGTAAATTAAGAGATGATGTGTGAGACTAGGACCTTTTCAAAAATACCAGTAAATTTACCAGCAAGGAAAGTTGAAACGTTGGCAGTAAAGAACCGGAATGATGCTGTGTGTAAACGCAGGATGAAGATTACCGGTATCAGCACGTACGAGTTCAGGGTCCAGATGCATAAACTTAACCGTTATATGTTAAAACTGTGTCTTAAGAACTAGTTTGACCAACTAGCAATTGCAATAATTACCTTTTCATAACTGAATAAAAAAAGTTATGATTTCAAACATTCAAAATCTTAAAGAAAAAAAAAATTAGGTTACTAACTTTTTAAAACTAGTCTAAACTGTTCATGCAACCGGCCCCAGAATGTGCTGACTATAGGCCATGTAATTCAGGCCATTTCAAAAAGACAGAACACCATTGCCAGTGTGAACAGTGCATTTTTGTATTTTCCTGGGAAAAAGTTATTCCAGTTTTTATGGCATATTACTCCTGTTACTGCAGAAAGGGTCCAATGATGTGTGTAAATTTAGCTGTTAACCTACATATTATGCCTGTTTGAAGGTATATTGGTGGACCTATTGATTCAAATACAAATTTTATTTTACTGTATATTCTGCAATTATATGTCTCTGTGGATTTTAATTTCATTTATTTTAGCCAAATGTCAGTACAACGAAACATCTTTAATTTAAGGGCTAATACATGCGTTCTCTCATATGCCTACAATTATCTGATGCAAACTCTTAGCTGAAATGTCATGGGATGAACAAAATAAAAAGTAACATAAGTGCTGTTCCTCTCATTCCAGTGATGTCATTTAACTCTTTTCAGTTGGTTTCAGGGTTTGATGTGTATTTTAAAACATGTCACTGTGTCCTCTTCCTTGTGCTGTTTTCAGAGTGTAAATGAATAAATAATTGACTTATTCTTGCCCACTTTGTTTCCTGAACCTCCAATTGTTTCCTCCTAATCATGATGTTCTGTTTCTGAATGGCCTGGTCTCCTAGCAACGTGCTGCATGTATTATGTGAAGGCCTGGGTGTTCTCTGTGATGTTACCATAGCAATGGTCTTTATTTTAAACAGATCAGAAATTATTTGATCTACAAAATATTAAAAGAAATGTTTCATTTTTTAAAAATTGTTTGGTTTTTTTCGGTATAATTCAATATACACCACACATTCACAATAAATAATACTAAAATAAATAATCAATATAAATTAATTCATCAGTTAATAAAAATGAAACACTTATGATTGTTGTTGTTGTTTTGATGTTTTTGTAAAAAAATATGTATACAATAATTCCATAGATCCAACAGTAAATGTCTATAAATAAATGAATCAGAGAATATTTTATTCAAATTTTTTTTTTTTATTTAATATATACTATACTAATGATAAGAAAAATAGTTTTGTATGATATACAGTTATTTATAACAAAATACATTCATTAGATATGTTACATTTTGAGCAGATGAGCAAAACTTTCAGTCAAGACAGATATACTCAAATTTTAAAGGAACACTCCGCTATTTTAGAAAATAGCCTAATTTTCCAACTCACCGGAAATTAAAGGTTGCGATTTTCTAGGTGGATATGGCTAGGAACAGTAGTCTCATTCTAGCATAATAATCAAATATCTTTGCTGCCATACCATGACTGCAGCAGGCGCAATGGTATCACACAGGACCTGAAAATGCTGGGGACTATTTTCAGGCACTGCATAACATCAAAGTGCCTTTAAAAAAATTCAACAACTGGTCTAGTACACAAAGTAACTACAGAAGAGTCAAGTTTTAAATAGAAAAGATATCAAAACTCTTTAGCCATTTTTGAGCAAGATTCTAACGGTCTAATCAGATTCAATAATCTATGCTAAGCTGTAGTTAAAAGTAACAGTAAAACTCAACTGTTTAACTCTAGGGAAATTGGAAAATTTGCCAATTTTTAAAAAAAGTTGAGTGTTCCTTTAAAAAAATCACCTTTGGATTTCTAAATTAAGAGAGTATGAGGAAGGGCTATTGCCCCTTTGCAAATGCTAATTTGAAATTTGAGAAACAAACCAGAAAGGAGAGTAGAGTAACGTTGGAGGACTTGAGCGTGTGCATATTGACTTCTTTCTGTGATTAAAACATACCACACACTATATGAAGTTCATTTATGGTTGTTTCATGCTATAACTAGTGTAAGAGACTGAACTGAGGTGCTACAGCGCTCTGTCACGACACATTATAAAGCCACAAAACAGTATATATTGTTTGAACATTTTCTGTGAGAGGGGACTTTGTGAAGGATCAGATGTATTCCTTTACATATTTTTTTGTTTGTTTGCTTGTTTTTTAGTTGACAGCACTAATAAGTTCCATTAAGAATCATACAGATAGTAGTGAGCAACAGAAGCAATCCAGAAACCTGGTGTCCATTGTGGTTATTGGAATGTCTGGAAACTTTTCTTCCCTTTGTGTCCTTTTCATCTTCCGTGAAGGTCTCAGAGTAAACCAGGTACACTTTCGAGCTTTCATCTGCTCAATGAGAGCTGGATAACCAATCTGCATGATGCTCACTGTATCATCATCATCCTCACAAACTACAGCAGCCCTCGGATAATCATTGACAGTCACTGGGGATGTGGTGTCATTCACATTTGCAATGTCAGTCAGTGGCTCATCTCTTTGAATGTCCCTGCGATCTGCGGAATCTGTCGTATCCTGCTCTTTTAGAAGATCCTTTTGCTTCATGCATGTGCTCATGTATTGATCACATGACTGAGCCTGGGAAGGCTGCTTCGATGTGTAGTTGGGTGCTCCCTTGTAATTTCTGTCTTTAGATGGAGTGCCTTGATGTGCATACATATAGTGGTTGTATTGACGCTCCTCCGGAGGGCTCCTGAATGGGAAATTTTCCAACTCCATAACCTACAGCCATTCCTGCCACTGCCCCAATGCCTGCAGCTACCATTGTCTTTTTAGCCAAGCCTATGGATTTATCAGATGGACTATAGTCCATGCTTTTCACTGCATTGGAGAAAGGGGATCAACCTGTTCCAAAACCACCGCATTCAAACGAGCTTCCATAGCGTGGATTGAGGATCTTGTTTCTGGGGTTCCAGTTGGCATATCCCCGACCAATGGAAGGGTGTCTCCCCGGCTGTTCTGTTTCTTCTGGGTAAGATCGACCTGGATACCCACCAGGGCTGGACCCACTTCTAACTGGATATTGGTTAGAGTAACCCCCTCTTGCAGGATTCCGTTTGTGATATCCTCTTGGTCTAGATCCCCCTCTCCATGGATACTGATTGGGGTTCTCACCAGTCGAAGGATAGCTACCGCCAACGGGATTGCTACCTGCTCCAAGATTTTGTTTGGGATATCCAGGATTGGAGGGCTGCCTGGGATAGTTTGATTGGACGCCCTCTGATGGATTACTGGATGACGACTTGGAAGAGGTTCTCTTACTCCCCCTTCCTCCTGATGAATTGTGTAGCATTGCCATCAGAACCAAAACGCACAGTGCAAGTTTGCATAACAGCCCCATTTTGGTCATTACAAACTGAGACACATGAGTTAGCTTAAACTTGAAATGCGCACAATTCAGAGAAATAAACTTACTAAAGTGCAAAGGCAATTTTACAAGACTGGACATTATAAATGCTTGTGGAAGTGATTGCTGTTAAACATATACACTTTATGCATTTTGCTGTATTTATTAGAGATGTACAATATCCATCATATTGTTTGGAAATGAAACCTATTAAAATTGAGTCACTACACTAATGGGTATAATCCACGTTAAATATATAATTAATAAATTTGTGCAGAAAACATGCATATAACATTTTTACATTAAGACATAAATATGAAGATTTACTTGAATTTGTCATTTGTAATAAAAATGAAAATTATTTATATGGGTTTCTACATTTGCTATTAACAGAACTTCTTATATTAAAAACAAACACTCAAGTTCGGCCCATATTAAAGAAAAGGAACGAAAAGGAACATAATGTAACGTAATTAGCTACTTTTTAAGGGAGTAACGCAATATTGTAATGCATTACTTTTAAAAATAACTTTCTCCAACACTGTTCACTTAAAATGTTACATTACAAGTTTTTATACATGCAGATGCTGAGTAACATGAAAGCTTTTATCTTACCATGAAGAGGTTGCTATAGAAAAACCCATCTTTTCAGAAACTCAATAGAAGGGACAGATATTGGTCTGAGTGTGTGGCATATGTAATCTTGCAGACAACCCAGGCTGGTGTGCTGTTTCTGTGTGCATGACCATGACTGTTCAAAAACCTCCCAGACATCCACCAGAAGAAAATCTGAATAGACTCTTTGTCTAAAATAGTTAACAATTTTATTTACACGTGAACTTTTATCTTCAGGCTACAAGATACACTTACAGAGGAATTACTAAGCAGGTTTTAAACATATTTACAAAAATACATAAACTCCAGACAAACATCTAGTAGTTCCAGACAGCTTAACCCAAATGTCCATATATTGTGTATATATGATGTGTATATATAAATATAAATATAGGCAAGTTGTCATTTTTTTTCTTATGGTGAATTAAAAATACTATATTTGCTACTATTTTCTAAGCAACAACAATACAATTACTTGAACAAACTTTGTCACATTAAAAGGAATAATTTGTCATGATGGGACTATTTTGAAAAAAAAAATAATAATAAAATACTGTAAAAAAATACTGTATTTGAAACCTAAATTAATCTTAAATAATAAATAAAATAATTGTAACTTACCCATGTGACAACTAGCCACATACAAACACACACACACACACACACATACATACACTACTGTTCAAAAGTTTGGAGTCTGTAATAATGTTTTTAAAAGTAGTCTCCTACCAACATTTATTTAATTAAAAAAAACTGTAAAATTGTAATAGTGTGAAATTTTACAACTAATTAAAATATCTG
>JAUCMU010000002.1:6005616-6029631 GCA_032275025.1 Enteromius treurensis | reverse complement strand
TATGCCTTTGCCATGCCTTATTTCTCACCTTGGTTAAATTCAACTCAGCATTTTGAAACATGTGCACCCTCTGAATGATCAAAGCCCAGTCAGGTTCTCTTGAGACACTTTAAAGAAGTCCTGTGACCAGACTCGTATAACTGTACCAGTATTAGCAGTATAAGTCCTGGTCTAATGCTCCACTGAACTAATCTGAGGAATGAGAACTTGGATGACATTCCTGCTAATCAGCTTGTTTACATAGCCCAACTAAAAACCACAGAGAAGACATCTCCAATCAACCATTGAACAGCATTCCAGAGGAAACACAGGCTGTGCGTACACAGTCAAAGTCCACGGTGAAGAACCCTGGCGAGGTTTGGACCTCAGATGCTAAACGAGAACAAAATAAAAAGGATTTTCAAACTCTTTGATGCCGAGGACCACTTTGCGAGAGACCACTATGCAAGCAACTAAGGCAAATTTAGTGTATTTTTTTTTTAATGTTAACAAACAAAACCTGCGATTTTAATAATGCATTATTAAATGCTGAAATCCACATTTACTAATGTTAACAAATGCTGTAGAACTAGGGTTCATTTTTAGGTCATGTTAACTAATATAGAAATGTTATGAACCTTATTGGAAAGTGTAATTTTACTTAACATTAATAGTTTTGCAAGTTAACACTAACACCACTTTTTATGCATTTTACAAAATGTTTATTTTAAATTGTCCATGGACACCTTAGTGATTCAATTAAAAAAAAACCTGGTTAAAATGAGTATTTTAAAGCTGGAGCCAAGTTATGCAACAAATTTAGATTGTTAAATTCAATAGAAAATACATTTTGCATCAATCATTCTGAACTTTGAAGTTTTTTTTTAATGAAAAGTGAGTCTTTTTTAAACTGAACAAAATATTAAATTAAATGCAAACATGAACAAACTTGAGCTTTTACATTTTGCCAGTTCTAGAAAGAAAACCCATTATATTTGTTCGCATTACACTAAATAAACAGGGGTAATAATACTACGAGTTGTGTAACACATTTAAAAGATGTATGAGCATCGAGCACCTTTACTTTTGACAGTACAGTAAAAGATGGTACACCGTTTAATGCAATGACAGGCAGAAATATTTCAATTTTACACATTTATCAACATAAAAATGCACCAGGACAGAATGGGACAGGGCAGTTTAAAGTCGCAACACATTCAATTAAATTTACAGTTAAGTTAAAGGCAAGTTATGGGATAAACAAAAATATTTGAGGGGAATGGGGTTTTATTTTTGTAAATTAAAAATTGTACAGTATTGCCACACTAAATGATTTTCCCTCCCAAAGTGGTTTATCCAGTGCAATATGAAATGCAATCACAATCCAAACAGTATGCCATTCAAAAATAAACATTTGTCTTTGGGGGAAATTTTCAGTATATTTAACCATAGGTGAAACGTAAACTTTACAACTCCAATATTCAGATTTTCCACCAAGGAAAAATTCAACACGTGATTGAAAGGGGACACAGCATATCATTAACATATTAAACATGGTTTATGATAAATCTTATGCGCCAAACTGCAGAGTCTGCCATAGACAGGCCTGGCGTAATCGCTGCACCGCTAATCGCATCTCCTGAGGGAGTGAACATAATATTCCCATAAAAAAGGGAATTTTCAAATAAAAAAAATACCCCCATACTTGGCCATTTACAATTCATCTGCCAACCTCTATCCAGAATGCAAATATATGCATTCTTTCACCTCCTATAGCTCACACATATGGCACAGCCGACTGTATAAAGCAGTAGCACTTATATAATATGCAGGTATTGTACAATTTATTTACACATTTACAAAATGAAGTTTAGCAAAGAGTGGCAAGTTCCTTATTCATTTCCTGGCTGGACTGAATGTTGTTTTCCAAATGTTCAGGGGATGGGAGACATGTCAGATGTCAAGCTGGAGTGATGTCTATATTCTAACAAACAAGTTTCCTCCTTTTTGTGGACCAGATGTTGACGGAGATCCGTAGGAGTTCGGTATGACAGGTGTGAGATCACAAGGCCCCTGAAATCCTGGATTGTGAGAGAAGCTTCCTCTGCGGAAGCAGCAGCGGTGGAAGAGGCCAAACTCGAACCTCCACCCTCTTCTCCAACAGAACAAGGTGACTGAGGAAACATGGAGCCCCTCTCACATCCCATTGGCGCTCATCTTGGACTTTTGGGACAACTCTGCCTCTTTAGCCTGATTGGACAGAAGAGGTTTGGGCGAGAGTGTTAATATCCAGCAGTCTCTAGATACTAGTGATCTCATTATACATTAATGTAGAAGACATATACACACAAAACCGTTATAGTTAAATATGAGCATAGGCATTTACATATGGACTTATTCATATATTTAATAACATGCATGCTAATGGTAAAAAAAATAAAAAGAACATATCGTATACCATTAACCTTTCTAAACTATTACAACTGTTTTTTTATTTTTAATATTGTTGACTCTATATCTTTCAATGAAAAACACATGTTGAGTGACCAATACAATATCTTGTTTGGCACACTTACATGTATTAACTGAGCTTCAGGTGATGGCATGTCCAACCCTCTGGGTTTCTCTAACAATTCTTCAGACTAAAATAAAAAAACACATTCAAAGCGTTAATAATATATTGAACTTAAGCTACTTGTTATACAATGACTGACATCCTGGAGAGCCCATGAAGACAGAAAAATTGATTGACTGATTGGTGATGTCATAACATTCTTACCTTTCTGTCTTTAATAACTGGAGCAGAGTCCACCAGCACCTCCACTGAGGAAGACAGCGGATTCCCTTTGGCTGTGGTTTCGGCCTCCACAGGAGGAGGAGTGGCTTTCTGTCACACAGACATAAGGAAACATTACATACGAACCCATAACAACCATTAACAGAACAGTGATAACATATCAGTGCTCAATAAAGCAGGGACGTGCCAGTCTGCATTTCTGCCCAGTCTAGACATCAACTTTTATACCTTTAAAAGGTCATCAGTTGCTAAGCACTGGGACTACACAGTGGTATAACCATTGCTCTTTGGATATTTACAGAATGTGTACTGAATGTAATATAAATATTATGTTTTATGTTACATGTGTGTAGATACTATGTAGCAATGTGTACTTACACTGTGGTTACATACTACATACACATCTAGTTACTGTGGAAGCACACAGGTATTAGGGACACGTAATATAAAGTGGGTCCAATGTGTTCACATATGTAATTATATTGTTGAGGTGATGAATGTGATACATTAGTGTGAAGAGTGTAATTTGGTAGCATTCAATATATATACACTCAAAGTTAATCTTCAATAAAAAAACAACTGATTTAATAGAACTCTTAAATGTAATCTTTAGCAAATCGTAAAATGAACATTTTATTATACTCTACATTATAATGTTGTGATGCTAAATGCACTTGTAACATTTAGAGGGATGCATTTTAAACTGTAGTATTTTTATACATTAATTTAGAGTAACTAGTATAGTATTTTATTGATTTTCACCTCTAGTTTGGGCACCGGTGGGATTACTGGAGTTTTGGGAGTGAGGTCCGTCAGGTACATTGCACGAGAGAGCAGCAACAAGGACGGTGGGACGTTCTCTTTCAAATGCAGGTCCAGCCACTGAGACGAGAATAACAATTTAGAATTTACTGATGATTCAAAGCACACAGTCACACAGAGTAGAGTAATGTCAAAACAATGAGAAATATAGCTGTAACACCCCGAAGACACAACACCCTGTGACAAACACAAAAACAATACTCAGTGGACACAAGCTGGTAATTGAAAGAGGACTGCTTGAAGTGTCATACTTTCAGTTTATCCACAGTATTTGGGTGGAAAACAGTCATAAATATCCTCCAGTAGGCAGTTATATAACCTAGTCAGGCTGGTCTGTGCACACACACCTGCTGCAGCTGCTGTCGGAGCTGATCTGTGGTCAGACCCAAAGATCTCATGCCGCGACTCCTACAGGCGGATTGGAGCTCAGCTACAGTCATTGCAGCCACACCCTCCTTGGCGATCATCTACAGAGAGACAGAAATGTCATACTTAGATAACACCTGAGATCATCTCATTAACATTTTAAATAGAGCTGTAATATTCTAAGGCCCTGGTCAGATACAATGCATTTATTTTTTTTTTATTGAGATGCACCTTTTTTAAATTATTTTGTATTGGAAGTGAGCGTTTTGCGCACTATTTACACACCCCAAGCTCCTCGCATTTTTGTGAGGTCGCTCTGTCACTCCAGAATACTTTTGGTGCGCAAAGAAAACAATAACAACCGAATGCACTCAGCAATTCTTCTCCCCTAAGCCAGAAGTGATTACATTCAGCATGCATTCGGGAAGAAGAATTGCCGAATAAATTATGTTATCATTAGGGATGCATGATATTAACCAATAATGGTTTTATTTTTATTTTATATTTAAACAAATTATGAGCTAAAAAAAAAATTCTGATCTTAAAAGATTTGTACAAATCCGAAAGTAATTAGTGTTTAACCAAACCTATTTGTAAACTTATCCAAAATGCAAAATTATTTGTTTCTAATTTTCAGACAGAAGAGACCTGGTGTGGTTCCCAAACAAAAAAAACAAAACAAAAAAAAAATGGGTATTGGCTTATCGGCCAAAATGATTTGAATAATATTGGCATATCGGATATTGACAGAAATCCAATATTGTGCATCCCTAGTTATAGTTTTCTTTGCGCATAAAAAGTATTTATGCTGCTTCGTAATTTATGGTTGAACCCCTGATGTCACATGGACCTTTTTACAGATGTCCTAACTTAGTTTCTGTGCGTTGATCGTGGTAATATCATAGCAGTCTATGGGTAATGTCAGAGAGACTTTATCAAAAATATCTTCCTTTGTAGGGGTGTAACGATTCGCGTATCGTGTATCGTATGATTCATGGTCATTTTCCAACTCCTAATGATCATCCCTATCCCTTTATTAGAGGGGACTTGAGTGAGCAGTGCACGTGCGTGTCATTATTTAGTCATTTGGAATGCACTTGTCAAGTGGTGCGATGTGATTTCCTCATTATCTTCAGCTGGGATGTTCCTGTGATAACGAACTCAACACGATGTGCGTCAGCAGATGTCGCTGTTTAATATCATAAATGTCTTTTTATTGTTGATAGCATAACTGTTGCAAATAAACATACATTTTATATTTAATATATGTTTTTAAAATATGCTAATATATAAAAAATAATAAGTATAAAACTTTTTTTAATAAAAGGATTTTATGCAATGCATCTGTCCCTTAACGAATCTGCTGACGCACCGCGCAAAGTTCGTTAACACAGGAACATCCCAGCTGAAGATGAGGAAAACACATCGCTCCACTCGTGAACAAGTGCATTCCAAACGACTAAATAATGACACGCACGTGCACCGCTCTCTCAAGTCTCCACTAACAAGGAGATACGAAAGATCACTTTGATGATTTGGAAAATGACCATGAATCGTACGATACACGAATCGTTACACCACTATTAATTTGTGTTCTGAAGATAAACGAATGCTTCTCAGGTTTGGAATGAGTAATTAATGAGAGAATTCTCATTTTTGCGTGAACTAGCGTAGCATATGAAATCGCACACAGAACACGAAACTAATAAAATTTTGAGATGACACGCAGCTCATTTCTCCATCACTATAAGTTACCCAAAACACATATTAAAACACCCAAAATGACCTTTTAAACTGTTTAACTGATTGTATTAATCGGCCAAAATTTGTATCGGTCAATCAGTTATGTGCATCCCTAATGCGTTTCATAAAAAAGATGCAAAAAGAACATTCAAAATGTCTTTCGTGCATGTTTACTTAGCATAGTAGTACACAAAAACGCACTCTTTGTGATCAGCTCCTGGTTTTAAGACATATGGTTTAGTCACCCACAAACCTACAGGTCACAGCAACATGTGAAGTCATAAACTCAGCTGTAAAACTACTATAGAGAGTCAGTGGCAGTCGTCTGGTTTTGTCTCACCTCATCGTCAGCCTTGATGGTGCGCAGCTGCATCATCAGCTGGAAACGCAGCAGGTTATTGGTACCGATGGGCTGCAGCTCCAGCAGTTTGCACAAGGCCACCAGCTGCGGGCGCTCCAGATGCTCCAGCGTCAGCTCATCCTCAAAGAGCTTGGAGAACTTCACAATGTCTTTAGTGCTGGGCTGTTCACCGGTGTGCCTCACCTATATGGGACAAGTTAGAAGCGTCGGTCACAACCACAACAATTTTAACTCTATGTGATATGGAAAAATTTATCCGTTTGCTGAACTCACCTGTTGCACATAAGTTGAGAATTTCTGAGTCTCATCTCCTACAGCTGCTTTGTTCCTCCGGGCCATCTCAGCAATGGTCTCCTGTAAGAACTTGGCCAGCTCTAGTTTAGCAGCAAGTCCCTTCCTCTGTTTTTCCTCCTGTCAGAGTAAAACGAAACCAATTCAGTTGTTTCTTTAGTGATCACTCAACAATTTCGAAATTGCAACACAGATTCAACACGACATCCTTTTTTTACAGATTTCTTATGCTTGCATCTCGTAATTGAGGCTAAACTTTTGCTGCTATTTCAAATGTAAGCTTATAATACCTTCTTGGACTCAGTTTCAAATGTAGAGGGCAGCATTTCTGGAAAGAGCTTGAGGAATACGGGGAGCAGAAACTCCATGAAGGGAACGATGACAAAGACCATGAATGGCACAAGCCGGAACAAGTCGGCACATGTCCGCATCAGCTGTGGAGGCAACGGGACAGGTCTTATTCATCCGTAATCAAAAATAGGGCTAAGTGAGAGTAGCAGTTCTGGCCTAATCCAGCTGTACTTTCTTTGAGGTGTTCAGCTTTTTGGTTATGCAATCCTATTTGTGTCACATTACATTATAAATCCTTGACCAAGCAATGGTTTGTTCTAACAGGATTATCAAAAGTAATAACACTAGAAACTCCATTAATTCCACTTAATGATGATGTTTTATCTCTGTTTGCTAATAGATGTTTACATATTTACTAAAATAACAAATCAGACGTACAGCTATCACAGGTATCATTTAAATTAACCTGAAGTACCATGTAAATGCATATTATATGATTTCTCTATATCAAACTACCATGGGATTAATATTCAAAGCATCCACTCTGAACCCAAAGTAACACATCAAATCTTCCTCGACCCAAACATACCCTTCTCCTCTCTCTCCTTGTGAGCAGCTGCCCGTGCAGTAACCTCCATACCATCCTGGCCGCGATTTTGGTGTCTATGCCCAGGAGGCGAAAACCATGATAGTAATGCTTGAGCTCATCCAGAACTTTCTGTCCCAAGGACTTCCTTGGCACTGCTGGTGGTGCTGGCGATGGTTGAGTGCCAGAAGCAGCAGGGACAGGCTCACCCTTGACAGGTTCAGGGGTGTCCTTTACTTCTTGAAGCCAAGCACAAGAACTGTGAAGGGGGCGTGCAGCTATGCAACCGGGGCGGATGAAGCTGGATGTGTAACAGGGGTACAGCGGCCTGGGACACCTGGCTGTGACGGCGACCCGGCCGAGGAACTCTGAATGGTAGCGTATGCGCACGGTCGACGGGAGAGAAGCACAACCGTGTCTTTTAGAAAGCAAGTAGGATCCCCTGAAAGAAAACCAGAACTTTGAGCTTTAGTAAAGAGATGTTAAAGCAAGCTTCTGTGCTCTAGAATCTAGATTACTACAGAAAATACGTTTACATGCAGTAAACTCACTTAATAGCCTTGTATTAAATCTAATCATTCAATCCTATTCTGGTCATGTAAAGCCATGTAAACGCGGCATTATACAATAATGTGCAAACAATACGAAAGCAACTATTTACATCAGGAATTACAATCAATTAATTAGCCTAGAAAGTTATTTCCATCACTAATAGGACAATTTAGAGCTTGCTTTTAATGCAAGCTTCCCATTTCTGTTTTCAAAACCCCTATGAAGCAATAGAATTGGGGAACGCTGCAAAATGTTATCATAATAATAATATAATAATAGTACACTGGTTGGAATGGGACAAAACACGTTCATTTTTGCACCAGTATATTGGATGATGAACTCACCTTGATCTTGTTACGGCGAGAAGCACCTGTGAGCTAAAAACCGCCATTGTGTTACTTAAAATCAGGACTCCTGAAAGAAAAAATAGATGTAATGTAATGTTACTGTAATGCAATTAAATTAAAACGTATTAGAGACTTGAGTTTGAATCAATAGAGAATTTCTGAGGAATAATCCTCTTTATCCCTGTCCCAGTTTTCATGAATAAATGTACATAAATTAACAAACAAACAATAAGTGTTAAGGTTAACATATTTACACATACAGTTTGATTAAGTATTTGTTAGGAATAAGTCCTGGTATTTTTTGTTTGCGCATATTTGTTTTATTTATGTTTATTATTATTTGCGAATGATTATAAGTTGAAAACTGCAACAATAATAACATCCTAGGGAGGAGAGAACGCTCTTCACGGATGCGGCCGGTCGCGAGCACTGCACGCAGATACTGACTCACGTGTTTGTCTTTGACGCTTGCGTTGCTAAAATAGAACACAAACACAGAGACCTGTCAAAGTCATAGACCATTTTTAACGTGTCTTTTCACTCGAAAGTCTGCCTCAAACTACAACAGGTAACGTTAACGTTAAAGTTTTTAAACGTTGTATTATTTTGATGTCATATATCAATCAAAGAACCCGCAATCAAAGTGCGTTTGCTTTATTTTATGCGAAACGTTGCGTCACAAAAACTACAGTATCCGCTTTCTTGTATAACTCATCGAAAGCTTAAACTTTTTAAACGTCTACACTGTTATATAAAAGCAGTGCAAGTCAAAACAGTGAAGTTTAATGACAGGCGCTGAAGGCCACAGTTAGAGGCCGCGGAGATACACCATCTCAAAACAAACCGTATTCAGCGACAGCACAAATTTACAGCTATTACAGAGGCTTTTCTACGGATATAGTCCACACGACATCGATCAACCTTAGAGAAACGTGATCGGACAGTGCTTTTGTTTTACTTTCGTTAATGGACAACTAACGTTAAGTTAACAGCAAGCGGTAGCTAACGTTAACGTTAACCGGTTCAACAACACAGGAAAGCCAAAGGATAGAGATGGTCTAAAAAACATATCGCACATTAAAGAACTCGAAACACGATTAAACATCCACCAACCTGTCGAAAAGGCCCGTGTCGTGCGATGTGAAGGCTACTGTGCTGTAACCATTGGATATGGTGTGAGATCGGATGACGGTGGAGAAAAATGTCCGGCTCGACAGCGCTCCTCCTGCAGCTGAGGGTCAAATTTCCTCGGAGGCGATGGCAAGGATGAAAACGGATCTTTTGCGGGATGAGATACTCCATTCACGATGGTATGTCGCTCCTTAAGTTTAAATCTAAACAGACATATAATTTAATACATCCGTGCTGATGTATTGTTGTGATCGGGTTTGAATCGGACTGTCAGGCTGCCTCCGGTGGCCCAGACCGTCCTACTGAGGAGGATCATCCGATGAGGGGTGAGGCGTGATTGACAGCATCATAAGCCAATGAGCGAGCTGTACGCACTAGCGACGCTGGCCAATCCGATGGACGGGGCGGAGAGTGGAACTTCCCATGACCTCATCCGTGATGACGAGGCCAGATGAGCGTCCACGCCTGCTGATCTAAGTTCAGTTACAACCCAGAATTGTCATGGCAACAGTCATTATTACAGTTTCGAGAACAGTGGCGGAGGAGCAAAGCGTTTCACAGTGTCGTTTTTAGGTATTTTTTGCAGATGATGGCGCTATTGTTCAGTTTAATTTCGCTTGAGATCCGCAGGGAAGGAATATCGTACCCTAATAGCATTGTTTTTGTTTTTATTTTCGCGTTTGCTAACGTATGATGTGTATGAAACGCGCAGAATAATTCAACTAAAATGTGTTGCATTTTTGTAAAACAATTGCTGCAAAGTTAATTATTATTTCTGTAGGCCTTGTTTAATGAATAAAGCATGTATAAGAGTATATATCAAAGTGGGTTTAGTACTATTTTCGAAAACCATAGGCAAAATGTTTTATCTATCCATCGATCGATCGATATCATAGCTTTATCCATAAAAAATATTAATTATTCATTTTAATTCTACTAACATTTTACTTTTTCACACATATCAAGGTAAATGCATAATAATTGTTGTTGTTATTCCGTGACTGAAGTAGAATTTGGCTATTTTTCGAAAAAAATATTTTCATTGTTTTTAACAATTCGTTTTCATATATATTTATATATTTTTATATAGTAAACGTATATAAATACGCAATACATTGATCACGCATTATGCTTTAATGTCTTGCAATAATTTTGTTGTAATTATAAGAAAGAAAGAAAAACTACTCGCCCCAACATGCCCCTCACATCATGCAGCACAGCCAATGGGGGAGATTTTATTTTGGCGCTGAGGACACAGGCCTTAAGCAGAGGGGCTTTTGTTACAGCTAGAGGGAGGGAGACGGCTATAATAAAATATATGGGAGCCAAATTTCCCTGGGTCTGCAGGAGCATCCCGCAAAAAAAAAAAAAAACGGGGCCTCTCCCGATTCCACAGCCACACATCCTATCATGGGGATCGACATACGACTGATCTAGCCCCCTTTTTTTCTCCATACACCGGATTAGATCTAAGAAACGTGGAGTCATAGGTCTTTGTGTTGATAAATGTATGTTAACTGCAGCGGGAATCCGGTTTATTTGGTGTATTTGTTTAGAATGGAACACGCTGAAGGTACAGACGCTTTTATTCTACCGTTGTTTCGATGCTTCGTTTCATAATACCGCGTTGAATCCAGACAAGCGCTGCATGCATTTCTGTTTTCGATAACAATAAAGCATTTGGTTTTCATCACACCTTTTCCTGATGGAAATGTAATCTGGCCGATTTGATTTAAAGGGGCACGGGCAGCCATGTTGGCATGTTCGCATTCACTTCTTCAGTGTTTATGGGTTCTCCGCATGATCCAATCTACAATACCATACATTTTTGAAACAAAATGTTTGTTTGGAAAATTCCCTGTTGATAAAACCTAATGCGTACGTGCGTTGGTGTTTTCCTCGTGTACACACATTAGCACATCCGCTAACGCCGCCTTTCATATAATGCAGCGACATCACACGGGTCCGCTTTACAAGGCTGTTAGGAAAACAGGATCTGTTTTTAACTACACAAGCGCTTAATTTTGTTAATTCACGGCCCGTATAGCGTTTTGATTAAGCTGTATGTGTCTATACATGATAATATGATTATATCGGGGATGTTTTGTTATGCAGAAAAGGCTAGCAGGCTAATGTTAGCCAGCTGCTGGTCACTGCAGGTTTGTTTCTTTGACATAAAACAATGTTTTAGATTAGTTGGTTTAGCCGTTTGTTGCATTGAGTGATGAGGTTAATGTGCTATAAGAAAGTCTTGTTTTACATCATTTCTCACTGGACAGACCAAGCAAGCTAAAAAGACAAAATAAACATTGTTTTGATGGCAAATAACGTTATTTCCTTTTAACCAGCTGGCACAATCATACTTGTAATTAAAAGTAGAGAAGCTCAAAATGTATTTAATGAAATAAAAACTGAGATAAAGCATGTATTGTTGTCAGAAGGAGAGGGAATGTTATATGAGGCTTCATTCTGACTAAATGTCCTATCCAGCAAGGCTGTGTAATTTCAGTCTTTTGCATAAAGTTGTCTAATGAGAATGTTGGCTCGACTTGGAGTGGCGTAAACTTAATTTATCCCCAGGGAGGAAGATTTGCAGTGTTGCAGAAGCACTCACAAGCCTCACAAACTCATTTGTGCATAGTATTAATCACATTTTGTCCCATTTAGTTTTTTTATACGCCTGTTAAAATGGTTTTAAACAGAGCAATCTTTCACAAACGGGGTGACATTTTCCATGTCGTAATCACACTCCATCTTTTTTCTTCAATATCTCAGCAGGCCCTGTAAGAAAAAGGGAAACTTAAGGATGCTGGAGCAGAACAATGGATTTCTCCTTCTCTTTCATGCAAGGGATCATGGGAAACACAATTCAGCAACCCCCTCAGCTTATTGACTCCGCTAACATCAGACAGGAGGATGTCTATGAAGCCATCAGTGACCCAGGAGATGATGGAGGACAGCAAAACTTTGAGTCTCCTTTGGAGTCTGGCTTTCCTTACCCTGCTGAAGACATACCAGTCATTACAAACGGCTACCCGACAGGCGTAGGTACTTATGAGCAACAGGCCAAGTTTGCCTTGTACTCTCAGTTCCCCAATGGCTCAGCTAATGGCTACGGCGCCATACGAAACTATGGGGATCACGGTTTGCTGCTTGGTGAAGGCACTGTATTGAGACCACCAGTGGTCCAGGAGAAGCCTCCAAGCCACATCTCACCTCCACCTCATCCACATCATCACCACCAGCCTCATCATCCACCTCACCATCACCACCACCATCAGCAGCAGCAGCAACACCATCCACAAAACCCACCACTGTTACCTCATCACCATCATCCGCCTCATGCTTCTCAACTAATGCCTCAAGTCTTGCCACCCCCTCCTCCATTGCTCTTGCCGTCTTCACCACCCCTTCTTTCACCTCAAGAAAGCGCCGCTTCCAACCCCAATGCACAATCCACCAACACTCCCAAAAAGACCAGCTCCCCAGAGATCAAAATAAAGATCATTAAGACCTACCAGAATGGCAGGGAGCTGTTTGAGTCCTCACTGTGCGGCGATCTGCTGCAAGAGTTTCAGGCGGGCGAGGCTTCCAGAAGAAGACATGAGCAGAAGAAGGAAAAGAGGAAAAAGAGAGGCACCAGACATGGTGCTTGTCAAGAAGAAGAGAGCCAGCAGCCATGCAAAGTGGAGGAGCGGTCAGGGGTGGCTCAAAATTCCTCGCAGCTCAACGAAGGTTATGTCGCGTTTAGAGAAGAGCAACCCTCTTCGACCCTCAAAAGCCCCAAAGCAGAACTGAAGGAACAGAAAGTGAGTTTAATATTCTTCATATGTTGATAGCCCTTCAGAAGATGTGTTGAGAATTTCTGGTTGATGAGGTCTGATCAGTCCCTGTTCATCCTAGACCGTCTTGTGTTCTTGTTTAGGTGGAAAAGCACTTTCCTTCAGTCATCACTAGCACCGGCTCTTGTCAGGAGTATGAGATTGGTGACTTAGTGTGGGCTAAGGTTGGGACGTATCCTTGGTGGCCGTGCATGGTGTCATCGGACCCTCAGTCAAATGTTCATATACGACTTAATAAAAGAGGTAATTCGTTTACTACAAGTGCATGTTGTACATTAGTGCTCTAGACGTTTTTTTTTTTAATCAGAGCAGATTTTACACACTTGCTGGCGTTGAAAACATTTGCAGAGGAAAAATCATACACTAAATGGCTGAGGTTGAGAACGTACCAGATTTTCTAATTGTTCCAATCACAACAAATTCATGCAAAACACATTGCTAGTAGTCTGCAAATTTCAAAATATAACACTCTTTAGTTTTAGAATCAGGAGTCTGATGTTCATCATCAACTTCGATTGCCTGAAATCTGAATCAGAACGGCTCTGATTACTCAGTCTCTGAACTACTGAAATAATTTGCTTTCATGGTTTCTGGTAGGTGTTAAAGAATACCACGTGCAGTTCTTCGGGAGTGTCCCTGAGAGAGCCTGGATCCATGAGAAGAGAACTGTGGTGTACAAGGGTGAGAGCCAGTTTGAGGAGTTGCAAGCAGAAACACTCCGGAAAGCAACCAACCCAACTGAGAAGCAGAAGGTATCCTGATGCACACCTTCGAATGTGGTCATCTCCTTTTTGTGGACATTTCTGATGACTTATTCTGTGGTTTATTCATTTTAAAGTTGCTGAAGCCTCAGTCCCAGAAGGAGCGTGCCCAATGGGAAGTGGGTGTGGGTCACGCAGAAGCCGCTCTGCAGATGACCCGAGAAGAACGCAATGAGAACTACACCTTCATCTACATTGACAAGGAACCCGGTGCTGCCGCTCCTGCTGCTGATTCTGATGCTGACGCTGCTCCAGCTGCTGATGCTGTGACCTCACCTAGGGCGACCGTTAAAAACCGCCCCGAACGCAAGCAGAGACGCTCTAAAGGCAGTGCTGGAACGAAAGAAGAGCTTATACCTCGTCGGCAGCAGCCAAGGAGGCAGTGCAGCATCAATAGCAGTGGAGAAACATCATCTCCCAACCAGGGAGAGGATGATATGGACCAAGAGCAACCCGAGAGCCCTGCAAAACCCGACCCCCACCCCAAGGAACCCTCCCCACCTCCAGTCAGGACACCCTGGAAGACCGCCGCAGCCCGCAAACTCCTCCCACTCTCCATAACTATGAAGAAACTAAACGTGGAGATCATCAAATGTGACTGGCAGCTCCCAAAGCAAAAGTTGGACTTACCTAAGAAGACCGAGATTGAGGAGAGGCCCAGCGATCAGGTTCAGTCACCTGAGGTAGACATGGAAATATACTAGTGAACTTAAGGGAATGTGCGTATGTGTAAGGCTGTGCGCATCTCGTCAGTAAAGCCAGTTTTGGGATTAGTAGTAAATCTCCATCACCTCCTTCTAAATAAAGTATTTGTAGCGTCTATTACTGCCGCTACATTTTTACAAGAAAAGCTTAATCCAAAAAACTCTGAAACCCCTTTTTTTTATGTTCTCAGATCAGGAATGTAGTTGCCCATAAGTGATTCTATGCAATTAAGTCACATGTTTAATAAAATTGAGTTATTTTACTTTTGCATTTAGTGTGGAGTTTGCATGTGGAATTTTGTTGCTTGTATGCGTACAATAACAATAAAGAAATTTAATTCAATTAATTTACATTTTTTTTAGTTTACTACTGCAGCATATACATGCATGTTGTTAGAGAGAACTTATTTTTGAAGCTGAAAAAATTAACAATTAGATGGAAAAACATAAACTTACTAAGATCATCCACATCCAGATACACTAAAATTAGGGCTCTGCTCTGTCTCGTTATGCATGCTGTTTTGACAAGAAATTGCACCTTTTCGGCATTTTTGTTTGTTTGTTTGTTTGTTTGTTTGTTTGTTTTTTTAATGTCTCTCAATCCATCCTACATAGGGCTTCAGTGATAAGGCAGAGCCAGAGACTTGCTCCAGTGAAGAGGAGCGAGCTGCGTCTCCCTTAGTCTGGAGTGACCAGGAGAGCGCTGAGCAATCTTCAGGTATATATGAGCACAGTTATTCACCAGAGTTGAGCTGTTTTGCAGCAGTATTCAGATGTCCTTTGCGGTATAAATCTAATCTGTGAAAACATCCTCTGTGTCTGTGTGATA
Source organism: Enteromius treurensis (assembly GCA_032275025.1). NCBI lineage: Eukaryota > Metazoa > Chordata > Actinopteri > Cypriniformes > Cyprinidae > Enteromius > Enteromius treurensis. The sequence continues at coordinate 6,014,229 of JAUCMU010000002.1, read as the reverse complement.
TCAGAGAGAAAGCAGCAGCGCCGGTCTGTGCGAAGCCGTTCAGAGTCAGAGAAGAGTGTGGAACCAGTGCCAAAAAAGAAAGTGAAGAAGGAACAGGTAGAGCACATAAATACCAGCGTGAACGTGATATAATCATTTAGTGAATTTGCCCATGAATGGTTTTTTTATATATTTTTTTTTTAATATAGTTAACTAAATCTAAAACCAAAAGACATTTCCTTTAATTGAATTAAAGAAAAAGTTTAACTTTAAAATATATAAACATAACCCTGTTTTATTTCAGCTAATTACCAAAGCAAAAATTGTCATTTTTATTTAGTTCAACTTAATAATGCACTTAAAAAAAGCTAAAACTTGTCATTATTAAAAACTGTATGGACACGGTAAAGTATAAACAAAATAAGTGTTAATTAAAATAAAATCAGAAATTTAAGCCAATTCAAAATAGTAGTATCTCAATGACACAAAAAATTGCACTGTTATGCGTCTAGTCTACAGTATATTTAAAGTGAACCACACTGGTCTTTATGAATGTCTGAGTATGTTCTGGAAAGGTGTCAAATAATAAGGAAACACCTTTTAAGATTGGCTTTTTTGTGTCCCCACAGGCTGAAGCGGCACCTCAAATGGATTTCAAAACAGGGTCACAAAAAGGTGCTGCAAGATGAATTTTCAATTTATTTAAATGTTTATTCTTTTGGGTTATTTTTTTAAAATGATTAATAAGCCCATCAATGAATTTCTGGATCAGTATCTCTGTTAATGCTACTTGAATCCTGTAGGTGCCAGTGAGATCTCAGACTCGTGTAAGCCACTGAAGAAACGCAGCAGAGCGTCTACTGATGTGGAGATGGCCAGCTCACTGTACAGAGACACTTCTGACTCCGACTCCAGAGGCCTCAATGATCCACAGGTCAGACTACACTCAGAATTACAGCCAGAGTGCCAGCAGGATTTTTTTTGATTGATACCTTAGCCACACACTCCTCATTGGGTTACGCTTTTATAATAACAGATTTGTTTATTTGAAATATATATCAGATTCTGTAGCCAAATGGACTTTGTGTGTGAAGTCACATTTTTGCATTCATTTGCATCCCTTGCAGACTGGATTCGGGAAGCGCTCTGACAGTCCTGCTACAGTAGATGCTGACGGATCTGATGCGCAGTCTGTGGACTCCAGCCTTTCCCGTCAAGGAGGAAGCTCCTCAAAAAAGGACACAGTCTGCCACGTAAGCTCTATAAACGCTGGGTTTATGTACCTTTATATGTGAAGACATTAGATACGCTACTGTTCAAAGGCTTTGGTAAACACACAGTAAAATCAGTAATATTGTGAAATAGTATTAAAATTTACTATAAATATTTGAATATGCACTGCTCAAAAAATAAAGGGAGCACCTAAACAACACAATGTATCTCCAAGTCAATCACACTTCTGTGAAAACAAACTGCCCACTTTGGCAATGAGTAAGACACCCCCAATAAAGGAGTGGTTCTGCAGGTGGTGACCACTGACCACTTCTCCTTGGTGCAAGGAGGAACAGGAGGGGCACTGCCAGAGCCCTGTAAAATGACCTCCAGCAGGCCACAAATGTGCATGTGTCTGCTCAACAGACTCCATGAGGGTGACATGAGGGCCCGTCGTCCACAGGTGGGGGTTGTGCTTACAGCCCAACACGTTCAGGACGTTTGGCATTTGCCAGAGAACACCAAGATTGGTCTGGAGATGCAGTGGAGAACGTTCTGTTGCCTGCAACATCCTCCATCATGACCGGTTTGGCAGTGAGTCAGTAATGGTGTCTTTGGTGTGGCATTTCTTTGGAGGGCCGCACAGACCGCCATGTGCTCACCAGAGGTAGCATAACTGCCATTAGGTACCAAGATGAGATCCTCAGACCCCTTGTGAGACCATATGCCAATGTGGCTGGAGTGTGTCAGCAGTTCCTACAAGACAAAGGCATTGATGCTATGGACTGGCCCGCCCGTTCCCCAAACCTGAATCCAAATGAGTACATCTGGGACATCATGTCTCGCTCCATCCACCAATGCCACGTTGCACCACAGACTGTCCAGGAGTTGGCGGATGCTTTAGTCCAGGTCTGGGAGGAGATCCCTCAGAAGACCATCTGCCACCTCATCAGGAACATGCACTGTAGGGAGGTCATACAGGCACGTGGAGGCAACACACTACTGAGCCTCATTTTGACTTGTTTTAAGGACATAACATCAAAGTTGGATCAGACTGAAGTGTCTTTTCCACTTCAATTTTGAGTGTAACTCCAAATCCAGAACTCCAAGGGTTAATGAATTTCAGTTCCATTGATAAGTTTTGTGTGATTTTGTTGTCAGCACATTCAAATATGTAAAGAACAAAGTATTTCAAAAGAATAGTTCATTCATTCATATCTAGGATGTGTTATTTTAGTGTTCCCTTTATTTTTCTGAGCAGTGTATTTCATTAGATTATGCTATCAATAAATTTTTAAGCAGCTCTGCCAAATTAAAGAGAGACAGGGTGTTTTTGTTCTTGATCCTTGGTGAAAGCAAGCTTAGGTGCCTCTTAAATTGGCCAGTGCTCTCACCAGGGTCAAATAACAGATTAATAGGTTCAATAATGAGCTCCCTGGAGTGTCCACTGTATGAGGCACGTCTCCCAGGCCTTCTTTAGTCCTTCTCCTGATGGATGGTGGCAAGTATCATTCACACATCACAGAGGAAAATTACTTGGATGCCATTTATTTGAGGAAAAAACATTCTCTGTTTCAGTGACATGTTGTTGTTCTTTGTGTCTGTTTTTGTCTTGTGATGTCTCATTGTCAGCGCATTGCTATGTCTCGAGGGTGGAGCGACAGAACGGTTTAAATGTTGTTCAGAGTTTTCTGTGTATGTATTACAATAGAGATATCTAATGTCAAATGCTGTTGGGACTTCAAAAACGGAATATAGTAAATAAATACTGAAATCAGAATTTTTACATGCCTTTTTTAATCTTTTTCTGAACGTAATCTACAAAATATTTTGTGTCTACATAGATCTGTTTTTCCTGGACATCAGAGCTTTATACAACACCTTTAAAAAGACATTTCACTTTAATATGAAGAAATGAAAAAAAAAAAAAAAAACCTCCAAAACTCTAAATGAATGAATGAAAGTTGTTTACATGAGTTGTGCAATATATAACTGCCTTGTGTTCTAGCAAATCTTTATTTAAATTCCATTTAAAACCATATAAATGATTTTTTAGAATGGCAGACAGAAATCTAAATTATTAAACACTAATCAGTTCCAGTATCACATACACAAGTGGTAGGGACCATGTCTTATAGATGGACAACATGCACACATTATATAACCTGGTCCTCATTATAGTCCTGATCCTCATTTACTTATTCTTTTAAAGGACATTATTTATCAAGACATTATTTGAAATTGTACAATTTGTATTTCATGCAAGAAAGAAACTTTGGTAACAACAGGGACCAATCCTCACTATTATCTGTTTGCTTATGAGCATGCATATGGCTAACATACTGGCCTTTTATTAGTTCTTATAAAGCACATATTAATGCTTTATTCTACATGACCATACTTCATATCTCTTCATTTAACACCATAACTTAATAACTACCTTAAGCAGCAAATTAGGAGTTTTTTAAAGAGAAGCTTAATTAAACTCTTTTCCCTATTCTAAAGTGTTGTCAAAACTCTTTCAGGTTCAATATAACTTTGGGTGATCCTTTTTTATATTAACAAATTCATAATAATGTGGGACAATTATTCTATAACATGAGAACAAACAGCCAGAATATTGTGGACCCGAAAACAAATAAATGGACCATTTGTGCAGGACTTGCACCTCCTTCACTAATGTAAAGGATGATTAGACAAGGCTGTACCTCACCTGAGCATTACTTCCTCCACAACACTTCAGTGCTATTGTCAAAACCAATAGAAGCAACTGGCTTCCATTTCAATCATACTTGACACCTTATTCGCCCCCCTGCAATCATACCACAAACAAACATCAGAAAGCACCACAGCTGAAAATCCCTGGTCTCTTGTGTCTTGTCACTGATGAGGAGGTGTAGGGAGAGAAGCATTATCAAGCCAGGCTGTGACTTGCTGCAGTCTGACGTCTCTGTCCAGCATCATTAGCTGCTGGTCTGTGTGTTGAGCAGCTCTGCAGGAGGAGAACAGGCAGGGTGTAAGATGAGGGAGACACACTCTGAAGCTGATTGCTTTATGCTACACCATGCAGTGATACTAATAACCTCTGTGTTCATGCATTAATGCTCTCTGTCATCACTATCTCTCATGCAGGACATTTGACTGAGCAGATTTTGGTATTTCTGATGGGTTTTGGTTTGCACTTGTTGATAATAAGCACTTTGCAATCATTAGTGATTGCAACAGTGGGAAGACAAACTTTTCTTAAAGTATTAACTATATTACTTAATTTAAAATTCTTTATGTTGTTGTAACATTATCTGCATATCCCATTTCCAGTGGAAAAAAAAAATACTGATAGACTGATGGAAAACAATAATAGTGACCAACTTTAGCCAAACACAATATCTTGAATAAGATTAGGAATATTTAGTTTTATCATAATTTAAAGACTTCACAACAAGTTTGACTTCTTAATACAGATAAACAAATAAAAAGGAAATAAAATACATATTAAATTGGGGGGCGCTTCAGTTTATAGACCAATTCTATAGTTAATTCACATTAACTAATAAATACTCTCTGTTATTTTCATTAGAGCAAATCTTTCCTTGAATGTCTTGTAAGTTGGTGTGAGCTAAATTCTCTGTGGCATTTCGCTTGCTTTATGTCAAGCGGGGCCAGAACATTTCTCTGTTTGTGCATTAGTGTATGTGAGCTGGGGATGACCAAGTGGCAGTCCCACACCAAGGTTGATGTAAACATGTTTCTGTCCCCATTGTGTGCAAGCAAACCCTGGGGGCAACACTGCCCTTAAATCCAGTGGGTTGGTTGGCTAAAGCTCCATGGGTTAATGTCTCTGAAGCAAATAAATCAAAAGAGCATTGCACAGGGGCAGGCTCCTATTGCACAGACCTACCCAAACTGCTAATGTAATGCTGACAAAAGAAGAAAGAAACCAAATACAAACATTTCACTGATGATTTCTAAACATGGAGTGTAATTTTTTTTTTTTTTTTTTTTTTTTTTTGCACACTCAACTGAAGAGATACACAATGATTCCAAAATGTGATTTAAAAGCACTTTCCCCCATTTTAGGAGGTGTGATTGGTAAATCCAAGTGTTCCCTCTCTCTTTTTCTCTGCAGTTACTAAATGACCAGTGTGTGATTCTTGCATCGTTAGTAGATCAAGCCTGGAGGAGAGTCCTCTACTTTGAAATTGCTGTAGAGTCCCATTTCTCCACATGGCTCACCCTTGAAGTTTTTTCCCTCCCGCTCTCAAAAGAGATCAGGATTGCTCTTTAAAAAAAGACTAAAAGAAAGCAAAACCTAGGACTGCTTTTAATCTGGGGAATGAGTGCTCTGCCATGAAACACAACCGATGAGCGAGTGCCTACCAGGCCTGGACAGAGTATTAATATTTAAATTCCCATCCAGATAATCAATAGAAGGGAGCACTTCAGTGCGTGGTTAGCCCTGTATGGGAGGCGATAAGAGTGAGAAAAAGCTCCTGATTAAGGCTCTTAGAGGCTCTCCACACTGTGTTGTGCTCAATACTTTAGCACTGATTATAACCTATTGAGGCAGAAAACCTGATCGAATATAACCTCTTTTGAATTCCTTGTTCCCCCAATCGAGTGTCAAAAAGAGCATTCAGAAGTTCGTGTAACAAAATGGCAGCCTGTCTAAATCGTTCGCTGTTTCTTCTTTGCATATGGTGCGCAAGAGAAAATTTCAGGAGCCTTTATGTTCGAGCATAATGCTTTGATTCGGGAGCCAGTGTCATAACGGAGCAGCAATAAAGAACTTATATCTCATTCTTCTTTTCAGTGTACATAAAAAATCCCAGCTTAGTCCTCTTTGTCCTTTGAATGCTTTGAACTCTTTTCAGCCTTAAAGGGCACTTTTTGTGCTTTAGACTGTGGTGTGCATTCACTGTAAAAGCACTCAATGCCACAAGAAGACCACAAGCAAAACTGCGAGTGTCTTCGGCCAGACCACACATCCTAAGCATTTGCATAATTTAAGGAATAAAAAGAAAGAGAGAAAGATAGAAAACACCATCCATTTGCAAACGAGTGAGCGAATTCTTGGTGCATACTTCCACCAGCCTAAAGGGTTAACCGGTGCAAGTTTCGGTCAAATTGTGCCAAAAACGTCTTGGAATTCAGACCTTTGAGAAATGGCTGGGCTCTTTTGTCATTGTCTGCACTTAACTAAGACATCATAGATGGAGGAGAAGAAAAGCGTCATGGGCTCATGCAAGTGCAGAAGCTGGGGATAATATCTTGTTTGAAGGGCCAGCAGAAAGGAGAGCAGAAGGCGCTGAAGAAGAGGCCAAGAAGATGTTGAAAGAGAGCAAGTCCAAAGCTGAACTGCTCAGTTCATTTTCCAGCTCACTGGCCTTCGTAATCCATCTGGGCCAGCTGCTAACAAGATTGGGTCTGAAGTTTACCTCCACAATGACTTAATCAGATTAAGATCCACAAAGATCAAATAATGACCCCGCTTTGGGGCAAGTTCACTTGGCCCTTGATTGCGTTGTGTGGTCCTTGAGATTTATTTTGAAATGATGTGTACTTGATGCTTTTCAAAATATTTTAGCTTCCTTGAAGATAATAATATTAGGTATCAAGTATCTTAAAATAAGGCTCTAACCACATCTCTGAAAGTCCTACACATGCAACTGAACTCTGGAGCAGGGCTCACAGAGACACATACTGAATTAAATAAGTTTTGCAGGCAAAAGAGCATCTTACAGTAATTACCACTCAGCAGTTTCAGTGCTCAAGGACCTAAGGCAGGATTTTGGTAAAAAAGAAAAAAAGAAAAAAGGAAGACAGAGTTCAGGAGAAAGTGGTGTTCCTCGTGCAGAGCGGATGCTAAATGTCTCACATGACTCCATGATTTTCGGGATCCCACTGTTTTGTTTTCCGAGTTTATCTCTCTCTCGCACTCTCTCTTTCACTTTTCCCCGCTCCCCTGTTCTTAAAAGGGGTAACGGGATTATTGGCAGAGGCATAGAAACGTGATTGTCTCACAGCAGATGGTGCGCACTGCTTCACCTTTGAGAAAAGTTAATTAAGCCCGCCATATTGTGCCCATCCAGGGGAAAAATGTAGATGAATATTGAGCAATCGAACTCTGTGTCTCCTTTTCAAGCCCTTTCTGTGGAATGGAGGAGCCCATTGAGGGAGAATTATGAACAGAGCCAAACTAATTCAAGGCCAGGCCCCCTCAGTCCCTTCCCACGTCTGCACCAGCCAACCTGCTAGGCCCAAAAATGGTTCGCTATATGGTAAGTATAGTGTCTACCAAATTAAACCAGTCTCTCCTCTACTATATGAGATGTGATTGGCTAGTTTTACCGTTAAAGAGAATTAGGCCAATACCTGCTGGTAAAATAATGAAATGCTAACTTTCATTCCTCTATGAGCTCATTTGTTTGGAGGACGGGAGAGTTCTTTAAGGAGGTTGAGAGTGAAATTTGAAAGCTTTGAGACTGGCAGCGTTTTATTGGGAAACGGGGAGATGTGGATTAGGAGCCTGAGTGAAATCAGAATAACAAAATAGTGTTCAAAGTGCACAACATGGAGGGAAGAGCCTGCTGGGCGTAAAATAAAAGTTGGGGTTAAGCTTATTGTAAACTCCTTCCACTACGTTCCAATGGTAGATGTTACATATGATTAGAGGACCTTTGGTGTGGAGGTCCTGTTGCGGTACTTCCGTTCCAGTTGAGCATTGCTAATTTCTTAAACCCCTGACCATGGCTTTTGCTACGCCAACCTCCCCGCTTTCTAGTTCTCTTTCATTTTTTCTTCTTCTTTATTTTCCAAAGTCCAAATTGAATGGTGAATCAGCTACAGTACTTTAGTCATTTCCCCAAATGTTTAATCCTTCTTAGTGCACACACACTGTGAAATGAAATTCTGATTGTTCACAAGTGCTTGTGTTTAATACCTTTTTGAAAATGGATAAAATATATCAAATACTTTGTTTCTTCAGATGAAAACACACACACACAATCACATCTGTATAGGAAATATGCTTGTATGTGTTATGTCTTTGAAACATTATCATATTTTTCACTCTTATATTGCAATTTTAAGCCTGGTGCCATATCTCCAAATTAATTAAATGGTAAAATAATTTTTCTGAGACTTTGCAAAAGTGGAAGAAATGCGAGCAACAGCTCTGCCGATTAGAGGAAGTAGACCAGTCAGAGCGCAATTCTTGGGCAGTGTTAACTAAGTCAATTGTCTCTTCATTGAAAGCATCTCGTCCTCTTGAATGTGTTTGTGGAGCAGCCCATGGCATTCTCTCCAGCGACTGTTTGTATGGGTATTACGTCCCCTTGAAGTGTGGCCTCCTCCCTCCAGGGCCATTGATATCGCTCTATTGACTCAGAAAGCTGTGGACAGACCTACCAGGATAAAAGTGAG
>JAUCMU010000002.1:5991412-6005516 GCA_032275025.1 Enteromius treurensis | reverse complement strand
TGCTGAGCCCTTTGTCTCGCTACACATACATCAACAGAATTTCCATCTTTCTCCTTCCTTCCAGCATTATCTTTGTCTGCTAGTCTACATGAAGACTCTAAGTCAGGGTAGCTTTCATCTGACTGTTTGTCTTTTGAACTTTTGGTTAAGGCCTGGTTATGGTCCACCACATTAGTGAGACAAGACACTGGAGTTTGTAGCTGTTCTTTTAAGTTAGCAATACACTGAGCCTGTTCGTGTGCTATTGCTGAACTAAACTCTCTGTAGCAACAAATAATGCCTTTTATATTTTTCTTCCTGATACATGCCCCAAGTACTTTTTTGCATTGTTCAATTGACCATACATCTTCTGGATCAATCCCAAATTTCTTCATCAAATCCAATTTGACTGACTCTGTTACTATTGAGTCCATGTGCTCTCCTAACAATGATTTGAACTCACTGTCTGTCCATGAAGGAGAAGCTAGTCCACCTTTCTGAGTTGTTGGGATCAGCCTAGAATTCTTTCCAACCATTTTGTGAGTTTCCTTGTTTACTAAACAATCACAACCCTTAAACGTCTCTGATCAAAGATCAGAGGGTACACTTATTAACAGATTTAACTGTTGTTACCTTTCACAATATTAGCACAAAATGCCAATCTTCCCTGTTTCCTACAGAGGTTACCCAAACAAATATTAGCACTTACTGCCAATCTTCCCTGATCAATATACAGAGGATTCCAAGATATTTAGCAACTGTGCTAAACCTTCCCTGATTCAAAGAGGATAAACTGATATTAGCCTTCCCTGTTTTTCTAACAGAGGCTCTACCTATTAGCAGAAGCTAATCTTCCCTGTCTGATTAACAGAGGTTACCAAAAATATTTAGCAACTATGCTAAACCTTCCCTGATTAACAGAGGATAAACTTCATCTCTAAAAATGATTTTTTTAGAGGATAACTAGTTAAACAAACACTGCAGCTGTCTGTTAACTCTTCTCTGACGGCGCAGAGGATAGCAACTTTGTACTGGTCTTTAGGTTCTTTTGGATAGAGTATAACTCACCAACCTGTACAGCAAACTTCGATCTGGAACAAAGTCAAATCTTTTGTTTAGCTTGAAGTTTCAAGTTGGAGTTTTGTTGAGCTTGAAGACATCTGGATTTAGATGAGAAACCATCCGGGTCACAGCACCATCTGTTGTGAAATTTCTTCAGAGAGAGACCAGGAGAAAGACTTTGGATTTGGAAGCAGAATTCTCTTTATTCAGAAAAAAACTTTGGATTAGAAGCAAGATCTCTTTATTCTGCTGTCCACGCTGCAGTCATCAAAGTAATTCTAACTAAGGACTGAATGCCTTGTAGTTTATATACAATTAGACCAATGAGGGGGAGTACATATGTGAAAACTAAAGGAACAGAGCATGTAAATACAGGACAGGAAACTTTGCTCTGGACAGGACGTTTCCCAGCCTTGATCTTAGTTAGCATTCAAGTGTTATTCAAATGCATAGGTGCTATAAAACCCTAAAACAAACAGGCACAGCTGAACCTTCAAAGGATTTGCATTCACACTTAGCACGGAAAAACTTGAACAGATGTTACAAAAGACCACTGTCTCATTGTGAGCTTCCTGTAATATCAAAATACATGGCATTTCTAAATTTGTAATCCTACAGGACCCATCTGGCCAGAAGTGGCCCTGTTCTTGTGTATCCTGCTTGTAGCAAACGAAAATCCAAAGCTGAAACGGCTGAAAAGAGCTGCCCTTTCAGTTAAAACACACATATTTTGCTTCTCTGAGGCACGTTTACACTACTCCGGTGTTTTCCACCCTCGAAAACGGACACTTTTGAAAATGCTGCAGACCCTGGTTTAGTTTAAAAACTCCAGGGAAGGTTTAACGCCAGTGTAAACAATGATCGTTTTCATTCTAAAACACAGTTGTAAACAGTGTAAACAGTGCCTAATTTTACATGCAAGCACAGCTATTTTTAATATCTTATAGCCTGTTATATTTTATCAGACGACGGCTCGATTATAAATCTGAATGTTTGTGCGGATTTACATCTTGGAATGTTGATACAGGTAGATCACAAAACAGTATGTGGACAAAGAGAAGCGAAAATGTTGCCTAATCAGGTTTGTGTCATTAAATATAATAATAATTTATACTTCTGACTACATCTTTTATTTCAACTGTAAATCAATTGCTATTTTGTGGTCTACACCATGAAATAATAAAAGTGTCTGCTAATTGAATAAATGTTAAGAATCCCATAATAATATGAGAAATGTAGAAACACTGGACATAACTATGGGGCACCATTGTGCAGCAGCAACTATCACAACAAAAAAAGAACCTCAAGGTTGATCTAAGTAAATATAGGGCCCCATTTCTATATTTGCCTATGGCCCAAAGTTCACTAAATCCGCCTCTGGTCATCAGGTGTGATCTCAAATGCTGCACTATTTAAAGGAGTGCAGGGAATTCCAGTCCAGTAAGAGAGAATCGAGTGTGAACGGAATTAGTGTTTCTACAACCGCTTAAAAATTATTTTATTGTTGCTTAAGTGCAGATGAAGATGAGTCTGTTTGTTGTCTCTTTGCTGCTGGTCTTAGATTTTCCAATAATTATGACTGAAGTTGTAGATTCATTCGAAACATGCAAGGATTTCTTTTTTAATGGACAGCCTCCAGTGATTCCTGGCATTCTGAAAAATTTGGTCTCACAGAATAACAATCGCTATAAACTAATCTGTCAAAAATATAACAACGCTTACAGGTTTGCAACTCTCTACGACACAGCAAATAAGATCCCTATTTTCTCAGCATACAAATATACTGAGAAAGGAACTTTGAAAAGACCAAAAGCAAATTGGATGATTGAGTCTCAGGTAATGTTTTTCATACTTGTTTCTTTCTTAAACAATTTAATCATTGTATTACGTCTGTACAAATATAATGCCTCTACAAATGTTCTATTGGTGGTTCCAATGTATAGTTTACATGCAAAAGTTTAATTTCTGTCATTATTTACAGGTATGTGCCAAAAATTTTTTTAAATAAAGTCTATTTATTTCAGTCATTTGTTTAATTGTGATTATTGATTAAAGATTTTAAAAAAAAAACTCAAATCCAGTATTTCACAAAATTAGAATATCATGACAAATTTCAACATAGTAGGCTTCCTGTGTCCCAGTCTAGTCAACTACTTAACGCAAAACACCTGCTAAGCTTCTGCTTTTTGCTTGTATAAAATTGTTAAAGATTTTTTATTCTTTATTTTTAATAGGTCACAACCACGTATTAATTTAAATTTAATTGTAATTTAACATAATATTGTCGGTTAATAATGGCTCAATGAACGTCGGTTATTGGTTAAGAAAAATAAAATGAAAAAATTAACATTCTTATTTCCAATGGAGCCTAATAAGTTAATTAGGAATAATAATAATAATACAACTGCCTTATCTATGGGGTTTTGTCAAGAGGAAGATGAGGGAACAGAGACCCTGAAATGCAAGCTGAAGGCCAATATCAAAGCAACTTGGGCTACACCTCAACTGTGTCAAAGACTGATCGCCTCCATTTCACGCTGCCTTAATGCTGTAATTAGTGCAAAAGGAGGCCCGACAAAGTACTGAGGACATGATACAGTACATTAACACACTTTTCAGAAGGCCAACATGTGTTTAAGATCCTTTTTTTAATGGTCACATGAAATATTCCAATTTTATTTTATTTATTCTAATTTTACTAATACTGGATTTTTTTTCTTTTGTCTTTAATCCATAATCATCAAAACAAATAAAGGCTAAAAATATTTCACTTTGTGTGTAGTGAGCTAATATAACATATAAGTTTCACTTTTTGAAACAAATTGAGATAAATGGACTATCCCTCGATATTCTAATTTTTTGGCAGATACCTGTACATGAACCCCATGATGCTCTAAAACCCTGTTTTTTCCCCTGAAAAACAAATATACACTGCTTAAAAAATAAAAGGGAACACTTCATGCACAGCCCTCCATGGGCTCGCCAGAGGTAACCTGGCTGCCATTAGGTACCTAGTGGTTGGCCTTGGGTCCATCCTAATGCAAGACAATACTAGACCTCATGTGGCTGGAGTGTGACAGCAGTTCCTGCAAGATGAAGGCATTAATGCCATGGACTGGCCCGTCCATTCCCCAGACCTGAATCCAATTGAGCACATCTGGGACATCATGTCTCCCTCCATTCATCAACACCACGTTGCACCACAGACTGTCCAGGAGTTGGCGGATGCTTTAGTCCAGGTCTGGGAGGAGATCCCTCAGGAAACCATCCGCCACCTCATCAGGAGCATGCCCAGGCTCTGTAGGAAGGTCATACACGGGGATGCCACACACACTACTGATACTGTAAAGTTGTATTTGACACAATGAAAAGGTCTTAACAGGCTCTGATAAATGTATTGCATCCTTGCCTGAATACGTCGCAGCAGATTCAGAGAAATGTAAAACAGTAGTTCAGAATTTGTCTGGCTCTTTCAGGTATTATAGGAATCTGTTAATGTGGTTCTTCTGTAAATGTTTAAGGTCTGTGAAACATTCGGGGATTCTTTGCTGAGCTGTGAGGGAGACTGTAACAGGCTGTTTCATCCAGAGTGTATAGGATCTAATGGTGGAACAGATGGAGAACAACTGTGTCAGGAGTGTAAGACAGGTAAGCATCAAGCGCTTTTAAATTCCAACATAGGGCAAAATGTATAGGTGTTGTCAGCTCGTAACATAGCACTTTATTTCATGTCAGAATAGTGCATTGAAAATTGCGTTTCCCAAGCATTGTCTTCTCTTTTTTCCGGTTCCTGTTTAGTCTAATCTGTTTGTCGCTATCTCTTTCTCCAGGTTCCCACTTATGTTTCTCCTGCAAGGTCGCGGAGGGTGATGTGAAGCGGTGCTCAGCGAACGGTTGTGGCCGCTATTATCACGAAACGTGTGCCCGCAAGCTCCCAGGCACCACCACTGATACAAGAGGCCTCCGCTGCCCTCAGCACAGCTGTGCCACATGCTGCCTCGACAGAGACCTTCACAAAGCTGGCAAAGGTACATATATAGCAGACTGACTTAATCGTTGCATTTTACAGAAGCAATTTCAGAGCAGTTTCCTTTTTGTTTTCTCCCTGTTTAGGCCGTATGATGCGATGTATCCGCTGTCCGGTGGCGTATCACACAGGAGACGGCTGTGTGGCGGCTGGCAGCGTGCTGATAACACCCCACATCATCATATGTAGCAACCACTCCAGTTCCAGGAAGAACGGACACTTTTCCTCACCTGTTAACGTAGGCTGGTGTTTCATCTGCGCTCGAGGTACGTTCGGGGCCACACAGTCTTCATGCTTTGAGTTGTAGCTAAAACCAGAATTACTGAGATTATTAGTTTTGTATGCTTCATATTTTAAAATAGGTTCTTGTCAAAATTGCAAGCGGTCGCTAGTGCAGTTAGAGAACGCAACACTTTCTAACAATCTTCTCACCGCATCAGTATTTTAATGTTCTCTGGTGTCGCCCTTTGTAATGTTCGATGTTCCGTCTCTTTAAGAGTTGGACACTTTAATGTGACTTTCTTTCTTGTCACCTAATCCTTTACTTTAAGATGCACTTTGTGTTTGTGATCCATCAGATCATGTTTGTTTCCTACTAATAAACATTTTAATTGTCTGTGATTCTTCTGGGGGAGGATTCAACTTGAAAAATGACAAAAAACTGTCAGTAATTTAAGACATTCCAGTGAGCAATTAATGCACACTAAGTCTATTTTGTTTGTTTATTAAATGATAAAACTATAAAAATCTGCACATTTTAAAGGCTGTGTTGCAAGAGTGTTGTTATTGATATTTTTCACAGATATAGAGATTATGGCCTTCGTAATTAATGTCGATGTATTGTTTAAGTAAAATTAGACATTAAGACGACATATATTGGACTCTTAAGTGTTAGTGTCTTACAGCTAGATATTTTGCAGTATGCAAACTTCAATGAATATCATTGATTTCATCTTTAAGTTTTGGAACAAACACCTTCCCACTTATATAGAAAAGCTTTTTCACCTTCTCAAGGAACTAACTAATAATGAGTCATTTCTTTAACCATCTTTGTTGTCTGCAGTAATTTGGATAGTCTGTGTTGGTGTGGGAGCAGTTGCATGCTGTTTATAAGCAATATTTGTCCTGATAAAGTAAAGTCTTTCATTTACTCGCATCATATTGTTCCAAACTCTGACTTTTTTTGCTTAAAAACACAACATGCAAAATTTGGAAGAAATTTCTAGTTTTGTCTTTTCTCTACCCACACAGTTACAATTAGAGCCCTGCAAGGGCCTCAAATTTAGGCCCGAGCCCGACCCGAGCCCGGCCTGTGTCCGACAGCTTATCAGAATTACCAGCCCGAACCAAGCCCGTCTTTTCCCCTTCTGCCAAAACGTCTTATACTGCTGTTTCAGCTTAAATAGTTAAAATAGTTCAGTTTTGAGAGTAATTGCAGAATGATTCTATTTTGTTCCGTTTCTAAGTAAGCTAATATAGACATTTTTTGTTTGTTAAATATAAGTTTGGGTTTTTCTAAAGTACCGAGCGGCAGACTGTGAGCTGATCATAAAGTATGACTGATCAATTTAGCCTTCTCAAATCATCACCACTTGCCTTAAAAAAATCGATAGGCATCCTTTTCTAACAGTTCTAACGTATAACAATGTTTAAACGTTAAACAGTTAAAAGAATAAATGTTCGTAATGATCTTTTGTGCTGAGAGTGACGCTATAAAGCGCGTTCTGCAGGACTTCATAGCCTTCGCCTTAATTTTCTCTGGTAAAGGTAGGAGTAATACATCATCCAGAACTGTAAAGGGTCTACTTTTATTTGTGTGCACTGACAGTAAACCTGATTTCAGAAAACAAGCACGTTATGCCTTCTCGTCTGGAACAGGAGCGTTTCACAAAAAAGAACCGAAACTGAGCGAAAAAGACATGATAAATATATCTGCAGAAAGCACTTAACGAAAGAAGAAATCGAAAACAAGAACTCATTCATTAAATTAAATAATTGGTAAAGATGACTTCTCTTTAAAGGCGCGTAGATGGAGGATCAGAAATTCATCTGTGCGACACGGACTCAGAAAACACTTGTTCATGAGTAAATAATTCAAATGTCTTCCTATTGTTTTCCCCTGAAACATTCATGATAATTACCTTTGCTGGGGCATTGCGGCAAGATTATTGCATGCAATAATGCAATATTTGCATGCAATAATCATTGCGCTGACGGCCGCTCTCTCTCTCTCTGCGGCGGGACAATACTTGTGAATAAAACGTTTAACTGCGGAGCGTGGCCTTGTGTTGTATTCACCGGCGCTGCATGGCAATCTTTTAATCATTAATTGACGGATGTCTAAAATATAAAAATAAGGAGAAGCCTAAAACAGGCCCGACCCGCGTCTGAACTATGACATCCAAATTGTAAAAAAACGCCGGGCCCCATCGGGTTCAGGCCTAAATGCGGGGCTCTACTAATTAAAACAAGGATTTAAAAGCATCATAAACCTATTAGAAAAATGGTCCATGTGAATCGGTCTTCAGTACTTCATGTCCTGTGAAGCTGTAGGACAGAACTAAAATTGAAGTCTTTATTCACTGAAAGACAGGTTTGGAGCAACATGAGGGTGAATAAACAACTTGTTCCTTTAACATCTGGCTGCTATTAAAAGCAGGAAGCAGAGAATCAAATGACACGACTATTTGGCATTTTATCAAGTGATTCGCTAAAGCTCCCACTCCAACACTGCAGCGTTCCTCTTAAGACTCTCGTTTTTTGTGTTCTCTTTTCAGGACTACTTATTTAATCACGTGTCATTTTTTTCCTGATGTGTGTTTTCTGGAATCATGGGTAGTTTCATTACTCATGACTTTTCCTGTTTGTCTCGTGTAGGGCTTTTAGTGCACGACCATACTGACACCATATTAAGTTCATATACCTTTAAGTCGCACTACCTTCTGACTGAGTCAAATCGTGCTGAGTTGATGAAATTACCTATGATTCCTTCTTCTTCGTCAGCTACCAAAAAGAATATTGGGAAAGGTAAAATCATGTTTTCTTGGTTTATGTAGTTTGCCATCTGTATGCTTTCACAGCTGTCTTACTGCTACGTTTTGTTTATTTTCGGGATCATTTTATTGCTCTTAATTTTACACCCTCACGCTGCTTCTAATGCACATAGTGGGCTTGAAATAACATGCAGCAACACATAGACAGCATCATTTTAAATTCGTTTGGGATATTTTGTAGAGAAATAAAATAGAAGTCGGCATAATACTCCAATCTTTGTGCCTCAATCCGATTCCCAGGAATTTAACTAGGTTATGATATATCACGTAACTTGTTATTCTGAGTCCGTAACACGCTTCGGCTTAGCATTAATTGCTTGGATTGTTTCTAAATTACTTTGTCCCGTTTCTCTGTTTGCTTGAGTGCAATTATACCCTACCACCCTCCAAACATGAACATATTTTGGATGGAAATTTTAATTGAGCCAACAGCAGGGTCCTGGAAGTCAAAATCCCATTCATTTTTTTCAATAATTGTTAAATAAAAGATAACTTCTACAACTCTGCTGTATAGAAGCCATTTCCTTCATGGACTTTAAATTCATAAAGGTAATTGTGACTTTGTCCCTCGACTTTCTGAAAAGAAGAAAAACACAGAGTTCATATAGTTTTTGTACTTTAAATGATTACATCTTTTTTTTCATATTTACAAAATTGTTTGGAATGAGAAGTAGTTTCAGAGCTGGTTGGATTGATTCAGGACTATTTGTCCATTAAGAAACATTTTTATTTAATCCCTATGGAAAAAATGAATCGGAAAAATGCTCTCCGAGCCAAAGTGGCTGAAAAAGTGGCCACTCACTGCTGTGCTCTTTCAGTGCTTTTTTGCCATATTTGTCTTCTCCGTCAAACAAAATGTTTTAAGTGACGCCATCCAAAATACTTGCTCCATGTCTGCTAGTGTACTGCAGGTGATGTTAATGCGGACAATCAGTCAGTGTGCATCACTGCATGTTTCCCATAGTGCCCCCCTCTGATCATTCACTATTGGCTGCTTATTAAATCACCCGGCACAAAAAAGCACATTAACATAATGCTGAAAGGTGTTAGTCATCAAACCATGTCTTTGAGCACGTCAAACAGAACTTCAAATTGGCGTGTAGAATCTGGACGTATATGTTAAAGCCTTTCAAAGCTCTATATCGATCTCAGAGGACGCATAACTGTCTGATTCTGACATGCTCATGGATGAGGTTTGGGGAATACCGCCTTATTGGGAATGGACAAGCATGTGGTGATACTGTGGACCTGTGTATTCGATTCGTGTGTTTATGTGTGTGTGTGTGTGCTTGTCAAAAAGGAGGAAGACTGTTGTGTTGTGAGGCCTGTCCCGCCTCGTTCCACCCCAAATGCTTGAACATGGAAATGCCAGATGGGACGTGGCTGTGTGCGGAATGCCGATCGGGCAAGAAGCCCCACTATAAGCAGATAGTCTGGGTCAAGCTGGGCAACTACAGGTACGTCCGTGGAACTGTTAAAAGTCTCTTATTATTCTAAACCCTCATATACACCAGCACATTGATCACCAGCGGTTTCGACTTGTCTTTGTGTTTATACCCAAGTGATTTTCGCTGGCAATGAGCTGAACGTGCAAATTCACTCCCTGACCTTAGCTCTTAATGAAAAACAGAAATAGCCAGTACACATCAAATCCTATTTGATCTGCAACTCCTCTCCATAACAACTCCCTCTTATTGAGATTTTCTGTTGCGTCTGTGATAAAGCCCTGTGTGTTAAGATACTTTCCTCTTGCCCTGGTCCATCTCCTTCATCTACCTACTTCCTCTTCGTCGTTAGGTATCAACGTGTGCTTAGTAAGACTAGTGCTCGAGTGCCACCAAGTCATGTATTACAGTAACTTAATAATTATAATTATTCGTAATATTTGTCCCGGTGTGCACAAGTCTTAAGATATCCTTTGCTAAACTAAAGACGTGTTCATGTCAAGCCTCATGTGACTACATCACAAAAACGTAAAATATAAAAAAAATCTTTTTCAAGCTTTTTCTCACAACATCTGACGCAGGATAGGAGAGGCGTTGTTTAATTTTTCAGTTTTGATGCAGTTTTTTGACGTTGAATGTTTAATGCCGTTCAAAGGTCGCAGTCGTGTTTACTTGATACTTTTGTACCATTAAATTTATACTGCAGAGGTGTCACAAAAGCACATCTTTAAACGGACAGTTTAATGCTGCTCAAAGGTGAAATGAATGCATTTACACAAATTGCTACTGTATAATTTGATACTTGGGTCTGAGCAGACAAAATTTAGTCTGGCTTTTATGCATCATCATGTCTTTACGCTGTATTTTAACAGGCACAGAGCTGTGTAAAAAGCCTGAAGTTAAAAATAAAACAGAACCATATCCTTTGTTGTATTAATGTATTTCCTTATTAGAACTGGATGGAATGTCATCCCTTTCTTTTAAAAATAACCTTGTGTGTGTGTGTTTGTTTTCCTTGCAAGATGAAATCTAAATTTTATCTGACTAATGAATAAGCGATAAACCTAATGTTGATGTTGAACCGTGTGTAGGTGGTGGCCAGCAGAGATATGCAACCCTCGCCTGGTTCCCTCCAACATACAGACATTGAAGCATGACATTGGCGACTTTCCAGTCTTTTTCTTTGGCTCCCATGACTATTACTGGATAAACCAGGGCAGAGTTTTCCCATATGTTGAGAGCGATAAGAACTTTGCAGAGGGACAAGTTGGCGTCAATAAGACG
The DNA here is from genome assembly GCA_032275025.1 of Enteromius treurensis. NCBI lineage: Eukaryota > Metazoa > Chordata > Actinopteri > Cypriniformes > Cyprinidae > Enteromius > Enteromius treurensis. Next base: position 5,994,666 of record JAUCMU010000002.1, on the reverse strand, counting down.
TTTAAAAAAGGTAAGATGCCAGACAGTTTCTGTGGAGTTTCATTTTGTTATGTTAAATAGTCAATGTAAGTATCACGTCCCCAATAAAGGTTAAGCTAAATTGACTTCTAAATGTATTTTTGTGCATGTGAAGCACTTGAGGAGGCAGCAAAAAGGTTCCAGGAGTTAAAAGCACAGCGAGAAACTAAGGAGGCCCTCGAACAAGAGCGCAACTCTCGCAGACCCCCACCATACAAACTTATCAAGGTACAGAATGTAGCTAAAGTACTTTTTTTTTTTTTTTCAAAAGTTGTGTTTTACCATAATATGTCCGTTTCTTACCTTTCATGTTAATCTCTCTGCAATGTAGCTTGGCAAAGAAAACTCTACTAAACTGAAACTCTATATTTTTGTTCATGTTTCTCACCTCAGTCCAATAAGCCAGTTGGGAAGGTACAGGTGCACGTAGCTGACCTCTCAGAGATCCCACGCTGCAACTGCAAACCAACAGACGAGCGTCCGTGCAGCCAGGACTCTCAGTGCCTGAACCGCATGCTGCAGTATGAATGTCACCCGCAGGTTTGTCCCGCAGGTGACCGCTGCCACAACCAGTGCTTCTCCAAACGCCTCTACCCTGACACAGAGGTCATTAAGACCACCGGCCGAGGGTGGGGCCTGAAGACCAAGCAGGACCTCAAAAAGGTTAGAGTTAGATGGCTGAGTATGCGTCTAATACCACTAATATTCAAAAAGAGAATTGCATTTAAAGCTGAAAAAATTAAATCAGAAATATTGGTCTAAAAACGACACATTAATCCCCGGTTTCACAGACAAGGCTTAAGCCTAGTCCTAGACTAAAATGTAAATCTGAGCTGTTTCAAGTGAAAGAAACTTGCACTGAGTGATCTTAAAACATGTCCGTGCCATTGTTTAATCTTAAAGTGCACCCCAGTTATGCTTTTTTCTGAGGCATGTTAATATAAATTACTTAAATATTGGTTATTGAACTATGGCATAATCCTAGCTTAGACTAAGGCCTGTCTGTGAAACTGGGCCTTAATGTTGTAGAATTAAACAAGTACCTATTTAGGGCTTTAATAAATAAATGGAATAAACTGTTGCCATAAGAAAAGTACTATTACATATTTTGATTGCATAGTGGTACAGTATCACAAAAAATACACTGACTAATGTGGACAAGAAGAAATAATTATTTTTAGCTTTTTATGACACTGGAAATGGAAATAATGCAAATAATTTCACATGTCCATTCAATATCTATTATTTCCTGAACATTACTGACAAACTGATCAAAATATATCTGAGGGCATCAACAGTGTTTGCATCTTAAGGGCTTATTTTTTTTCTTCTGTATTTAAATACCTCAGTATGTTTAGTTGACAGTGAGGTTTCATCAGTCCAGCAGAGAGAAGCTTCACTCCAGAATCCTGCAGGTCATTGTTACTCAGATCCAGCTCTATTAGACATGAGTTTGATGACTGTAGAGCTGAAGACACACTTTCACAGCACTCATCAGTGAGATTACAGATGATCAATCTAAACAGAACAACAAAGCAGTATTTAACTAATTGTATCACGTTTGTAATTTGACAGCACTAAGCTACCATTTCACCTCTTTTAGCACTTGATATAGTCAATGGGTGAGAAAAGCAATGCACACAAATTAAATAGGGGCTTAAATGAAGCATGTTTTTTGGCGATATGGTACTGCAAAATCATTTCCAGAAAAAGTTCTAGTAACTTGTGGTACATAAAGCACCTTTGTTTTGACACAATGTTTACTTTAAACTACAGAAAATAAATGTTTCTACCGCTCTCGTTGCTTCATGGTCATGTCACAACTTCAGACCATCTACAAAAATGAAATGGGCTCCTTCCAGCAAGTAGGAAAGTGAACTAACAAGTAAATATATTTCTTCAAAACTACAATCTCCTATTTTTTTTTAAATATGAGTGAATGTAAAAAGTCAAACCTAAGTATGTTTAGTTGACAGTGAGAATTCTTCAGTCCAGCAGAAAGCAGCTTCATTCCTAAATCCTGCAGGTCATTGTAACTCAAGTCCAGCTCTCTCAGACATGAGTTTGATGACTGTAGAGCTGAAGACAAACTTTCACAGCACTGACCAGTGAGTCTACAACCTGCCAGTCTAAACAAAACAAATTATTTGTTAGATTGTTCTGACTCCTACAGAAATAATATCCTCATTAGTAAAATCACAACAGTAGACATCAGCCCATGACACAGACAAAGGCATGGGAAAACCAGAAAGCTCACGAATCTCACGTGTTCAGCCATTCACAATTTAGTGCTGTTAATGCAGATTCTGTTTAACTCTATGAATCATCCGCATTTCAAGCTAGATTTGGTTACTTTTACAACTGTAATACTGACCCAGATAAAATGTCTTGGCCACCTACATTAACCCTTCTTCTCAGAACAGAGATGTTATATCATGACAATGAATGGGGATTCAATTGGGCACCCCAATCACCTCTTACTTTAAGAGAAAATCCCATTGAATACTGGCTAGTGGATTCTGCATACCTGAGCCAGTATGTTGACCCCCTTGATTACGGGAATAGTAGGCGACAGGTCCATCCCCTGTTTAGGTTTTATACTGAGGAGCTGAGAACGTGTCCCTGGCAACCAGTGATGGTTCCCTCTATCAGGGAACAAGGGTTGCATACGTAACCGTAACATTATCTGTCAGTTACTAGGAGTTAAGTCATAACACATGCAGACACCCTCAAAAGGACACCCAGTCCAACCAGGATGAAATAGAGGTCCCATGGGTGACCTAGGAGGAATTAACCTTCTGGCACCTATCAGTGAGCCTTGACCAGGGGCGATTCCAGGGGAATTGCTGCTAACAGGAACACAGATGTTCACACCTTACCGCCAACCATGAACAATTCAAGGTCAAAGCCAAAGGCGTTGTGGAGATCACCACAATTCTCATCCACTCAGCTCTAAAGCAGAAATCTGAAGATTGGATGCACCTGTCGTCTATTTATACCCGTATTTATGAGGAGTGACTCAGGTATGCAAAATCCACTTGTCAGTTTTCATTGAAATTTTCTATTAAAGTCAGAGGTGATTGGGGCTCCAAAGTGAATCCCCATTTGTCGTAACGACAGATTTCCATTATGTACTTAAAGTCCTCTATTTTTACACACTAATTTTGTGCTTTATATATATATATATATATATATATATATATATATATATATATAAAAATATTCCTTATATATAT
>JAUCMU010000002.1:5963494-5985437 GCA_032275025.1 Enteromius treurensis | reverse complement strand
TAACATAAGGGTACGTTCACGAAGCGTCTAAAAACGAGTGGAAAACGCGAGGCGCGTCACTTCCTCCACCAATTTCAGAGCGCTTCGCTTGCGCGTCTGCTGTTACTAGACAACCAAGAAAGCGCTGTCAGTTACAAAATCATATCTGCTTTGGATTTTAAACTGCGCGGCTCTGTTGAAAATGAAGAGCTTGCATTCGCAAACCGCGCTGCATGTGAACGACCCCTAAGACTTTGGTGACACATACACCACAAAATTAAATAGTGGATCTCTCCCCTGTCGTCTCCCCTCACGCGGATCGTCCCGCAGGAAGAAACGGCGCCCTGGATGTCAGTGGATGGCGCGCACGGTCTGAAAAAAAAAATCTAATAAATAATTTTTTTATTGTATTTTTCCTGTATCGAAAACATACCGAACCGTGACACTTCTGTATCGTATCGAACCGTTATTTTTGTGAACCGTTACACCCCTAGTATATATATGTATATGTGTGTGTGTGTGTGTGTGTATATATATATATATATATATTACAAACATACATGAATATATTTAAGAAATTTTTTATGTTTATTTATATATATATATATATATATATATATATTATAAAATATGTGAATATAAATAAATACGTCTATAAACATGTAAATATTTTCAAAATATGTACTGTATGTACAATAATAAATATACACAGTACATGTGCATATATTATGTAAACAAAGCGTTTATTTTGAATCGTTTATTTAATCACTTGACAGCACTAATATATATATATAGTTGTTGATAACAGTAGATTATGACATAAATGATGATTTTATAATCTCGAGTGTTATTGCTAGTTCACATAAATCTCTATATCTGTATATTATTTATATGACACAGCTGTGACTTTGACCCTGGTGTTAAATGGAATTTTCACTAATGCAATCAAGCTAGTCGTGGGCAGGTGAGTTGAGTCATCTGAACTTCTTACAATGTCATCTTTGCTCTAGATACTTTTATTTTACATTTGAACATCTCCCATTGACTGCCTCTGAGTCCAGAATGAGCCGTTTATTAAAAACCTAGTAAAGGAGATCTGATACCCTCAGGCCTAGTTCTTTTTTCCATTAAACTGAATCTCTCCCTCCCTGCCAGGCCACGGCCTGATTTCTTCTACCGCTGTTTCCCGGATGGCCAAATGAACCCAGAGCTTCACTGTAGCGGTGACCCGGATGTAGTAATGGAGGGAAGGAAGAGCTTTCCAAGTGGACACTCTTCCTGTAAGAGCAGCTGCCGGGTTTATTTACTAGCCCTTTTTTAAAGTCACCATGAAACACTTTTTACAAAGTTTTGCATCTGTAATCTGACACGTTTCTGAAATGAGAAAAGGGTAAGATGAGACACTTGTCAGCCTGAAATTGATTGGTTAGGGTTAGATTATTCATGTGATACAAAGCTAAAATTTTGGTATCCTTACATCAGTCTTCAGAAATTGAAGCTAATCGAGCTAATAATTTATTATTAATTTATTTATAAATTAGGTGTCCTTGTTAAAAAGAAAATATAAAAGATATTTCCAACTTGAAACGTCTGAATAGTAAAAATACAATACAATAAAATACCTGTGAGTCTAAAATCATTTTATGTGGTCATAGTTGCGTTTGCAGGTCTGGGCTTCACTGCCCTGTATTTGGCCGGGAAGCTGCACTGTTTCAGCCCAGTAGGCCGTGGTAAAGCCTGGAGGTTGTGTGCCTTCCTCATCCCCCTCCTCTTCGCTGTGATGATCGCGCTTTCCAGAACTTGTGACTACAAACATCACTGGCAAGGTAAGACTTTCATATCCTCATCACAGCCCTACCTTCATGTTGAGTTTCAAGGCAGTGACATGATCTCCCGTTCGTTCCCAGATGTGTTAGTGGGATCCCTCCTCGGTTTGGCCTTCGCATACTTGTGTTACAGACAGCATTACCCAGCTCTCAAGGACTCGGACTGCCACAGACCCCTCAGAATGAGAGAGACCACAGTTCCTGCGCAGGAACGCAAGCAGGCCAACCCCGGCTACCTCTTACCTTTGTAGAAACCCAACCAGACCAACAACCATATACTGTGTGAAAGTTTACCAAGCCATTTGCTGCGATTACGTCTGTTTTTTTGTACGTGTGACACCTGTCAATCAAGAAGCACTTCTCGTTTTTGCCTTCCTATACCGTTTTAGACATTCCCAGTGAATGTTTTGTGTATTGTAGAGCACAGATGTCTTTGAAAATTTGTATCATATCAAGCTCTTTGAAGTTTCTATGGGAACTATCCTGGTTAAGAAATATCTGTGGCTTCTAGGTCAGTTTAAAAAAAAATTGCTGCCGTATTTATAGAAATCCCCTGATATATTTGTCAATAAAGTTTGTGACGATTTCTAATGTATCGACTGGTTTGTGATCAGGTGATTTGATGTTTTAGTAAGAGGAGACCTTTGTTCTGTGTGTTATCTGTCTGTAGATTAGCTAGTGCCGTGTGAAACATCTCTCCAGGGAATCTCTGAGTCAATGATGTTTTGTATATTTGTTTCCTCTGTAAAAACTTAAGAAATAATTATCTCACACAAAATTGGCTTAGAATGAACTAGAGGTCTTGCACTTTAAACAGTAATTAAACTCATAAAAGGAATGTTATATATATTTTTTGATACATAGTTTTTTTTTATTTCATTCATTTCAGCAAAAACTATTTTAATAAACTACTTTTGTACCAAGAACATTTCACATTTTGCATTCAACATAATTTTCTAATTTTTTTAAACAGAAATTTTTTTAACATCCATGAAAAAACATCATTTGGAGTTTTATTCATTTTTTTCTGTTTTTACACAAACACAAATAATTGAGGAAATATGTACGGGCCACATTTTCAACCTGTTTTTTGCAACAGATTTAATTTAATTTATAATTATATAATAAATGTATACAGTAGTCAACATTAATATATTTCAATCAAAAAAAGTTTGTCAACATAATACAAGAACCCACTTTGATTTTAGGTTTTAGGACAACTTTGATGAATGTTTGTGTTGTACTTCAAATACTGACTGGTGTAGATGACTAAAATAATAAATTAGGCACGTTGCAATAAAGTATTGTTAAGTCGCAGACCTGAATAGAAAATAAAATAGCTTTAAACGGAATCATCATTGGTTTATTGATTGCATTTTTGATCACTAAATAATCTTCATTCATATATGAGACCCTAGTCCACAAAACCAGTCATAAGTGTCAGTTTGCCTAAATTGAGATTTATACATAATCTAAAAGCTGAGATTTATCTTTCCATTGATGTATGGTTTGCAAGGACAGAACAATACAATGGCCGAAAATCTGGGGGTGCAAAAAATTTAAAGACTTACCCTTATGACTGGTTTTGTTGGTATTGTGTGATATTGTGGAAATTATTAATAGTGAAAAAAAAAAAAAAACTAGTGTGTCCCCAGTGTTGTTTTTTTAAGCACCGTGGATTGAGCAACACTAAGAACGGAGTCATTTATTATCCCAAGTTCACTGCGCATGGGATGATGAGCATCATCATTTCAGATTGATTTGACTTATAATAACCCATCTCACCAAAGTGAAATACAGTTGCTGTTGTTGATTGGTGGTCATTTCAAAATTCCCCTTTTAGTCGACCTTTAGACACAATACCACTTATAAGGCTCATCTAGCTCGCGGTCGGACCTGTCGCTACCACAGTGAACGCTTTGCTCTATCTGTCAGAAGTCAAATTTGTCCTAAGCGTGTATCCGTCCGCGGAGCCGGTGAGTACATGGAGATACATTATTATGCTTTTTCTCTGTAATTTGTACTTTTGTCTCAGGCTGGTAATACTTACGATCAGCATGTCTTCACATCATCTTTTAAATATTTCCAGACAGGATTATTAGGTCAACCAATTCAAGCGTCCTAGATTTAGATACAGTTTAGCTTTTTCCATGTATCGAATTGCCATTTTATATTCTAAACAGAGCTCGGTTCGCCATGTGGTATCCTTAAATTCGCACGATCACATAAAATGCAGTTCGTTGATGTTTCATTCCCCATCGGTCGCTGGTTTAAATGTTGTGTCCGACTTTTGCAGCACAGCTACACACACACACCCACCCAAACAAACGCAATGTTCGTATAATAGAAATGTACGTTAGTTTAGTTATTTCATATTGTCGAATCAAATGTTTGTGGGCTATTGCCATTTCATGCTCGGACCAGCTAACAGTCTGACTCATGTTTGTCATTTGTGTTGCTGCCATCATTCAGTATTACGTAATATAGTTGACACCGTGTTGATGACGTAACCGCTCTCCTTCAAGCCAAAAGCCAGAAGTCATGTTTTATTTAGCTATTTTCTATTTGTTTGTTTTGCAGTATGCTTGCATTTGTTTTATAATTTAAAATTAAACTACTATAAACAATGTTTATAAATAGCCTACTTAATTAATATTAAAAATAACCCTGCTACATCTTCTGCGTTACGCTAAATGGGACTTGTCAAAGCACTTAATATATCATAGCTCATAGCTCTTTTGTTCATTTTGATTGCTTCCATTGTCCTCATTTGTATGTTTGTGACGCCATTCTTTGTCCTGATTACCAAAAAAGCATAGCATAGATATTAAAATACATAAAAACTGTAACGTTACAGTTGTTTTCTCCTCCTATTTCAGAATGTATATGTGATATAGCTGTCTTGAGGATTTTCATTTTAAAAAGAAAAGCCCTGCAATTACAGAATGGGTCACATTTGATTTCCTTTTTTTTTTTAATGTTGTGTTTGCAGTCCATTGATCTTGGCGTTGCATCCCTCATGTTCTCATCATGAATGTTGTTGAGCCGTATGAACCCGTCCAGTACCACTGGTTCTACAACCAGCAGGTGGACTTCAAAGACTCCTGGCAACCCTTCAGCATAGAAGATTCACAGCGGCTGGAGGATGCCTACAGTCGAGGTCCTCCATTGACCTAGTTGCTATTGATGAATGTATAGTTTATTAGATCAGCTTCAAATGTTCAAATATTATGATTTGTCTGCAGTGGGGAAAAATGAAAAGGATGAAGTGGTAGTGGCTACAGATGGAAGGAGGTATGACGTCAGGCTGCGTGAAAGGAAACGTTACTCTGTGTATTGGGAACAGAAGCCCGCCGAGGTCAGACGCTGCTCCTGGTTCCACAAAGGCAGCAAAGACATGACCTACACCCCCTACAGTGAAGAACTCAGTGATTTCCTAGAGGTCAGACACAAAACATTGATTAGAACAAATCCAAATTGTCCAGCTTTTTAACGCTTCATCGTTTTTCTTTATTCAAAAACAGGACGCCTACATGATTGCAGTGACCCTAGAAGAATGGAAGACAAATTTGGAGATCCCAACAGGAGAAACTGTGATCTTTCACAATCCCAAGGTATTGTCTGAATGTAGAACTAATGGTAAACAGGCACTTCTCTGTTCACAATTTAAACTTTGTCTTTCTCTATGCATTACCTCAGCTCATGATGCAGTATCCAAGCTGCTGTAAAGAGTTCCCCCCTTCCCCGACTGAACGGACTCAACCCAGGACACTAAAGAGAGGAATTGAGAATATTACAGTCGAGATACCAGAGGGTGAGTGCAGTCTTATCAAACTCTATTTAAAATTCTGGTGACTTGCCATTTTTTAGCAACATTGTTGGATGTTTCTGAAAAAGTGAAATAGCTCATTTTGGCCTGCCAGGCCAGTCTTATCTGGTATAGGCTGGGAGACCAGCCGGAACGACCAGCTAAAACCAGCCTGACCAGCCTAGCCTGGCTGGGAGACAGCTACAACCAGCTACTTCCAGCCTAAACAAGCAAAGACCAGTAGGGTTGTGACCTATCCACGATGACAAGTTGAGAAATGTTGATAACTGATATTTCATGCAGTACTTAAAAAATACAAATAAAAATATTTAGATTTAACTCTTGCCCAAAATTCTCTGTGCTTTGTGTTTTTGTTTGATGCCTAATACAGTTAGCAACATGCTAAATGTATGTTTATGTTGTGTATTTTTACACTTATTGAAGTAGTACGTAGTTAGCTTAGCAACATGCTAACTTCCAACCCTCTTGTAATGTGTTACCCATTATATTAATGCTGTGTGTTTTTGAAGTATCATGCTGTTAGCTTAGCATGCTAATGTCAAACCATTTCCCCCAGTATTCGTGTGTTCTGTGTAGTTTTATGCTTTATTAAAGTACAGTGACAAGTCAACATCTACTATAATTGTTGAGTAACTCCTAGAAGCAGTATATTTGTGTAGTGTTTACTTTAGTTAGCTCTTACGAAAATTAACTATAGTTTTATTGTAGTAAAAGTTTAGTAACAATAGTTGTTTTGGCGTACCGAAAACCATTTGGTTAAACTATGGTTAGTGTAGTATAGATAAACCATGATTAATTTAGGTACCATGGCTTTTTGTGGTAAATCTGGTTAATCTTCAATGCCCGTCTTAAAAGGTAGCTTTCTAAACAGGCAGTAGACGGCAAAGAAGCTACATTTTTGTGCATTATAGTGTGATTATATTGCTAATAATATCTGTCTTTTGTTATCATTTTCTTGCCGTGTTTTTGTAGGAGAACCAGAGATAGTTGATCACCTGGTGTTCATGGTTCATGGTATGGGTCCATTCTGTGACCTACGTTTCCGAGGCATGGTCCAGTGCGGTGAGCCTTTAAAACTGAATACATGCACTTATTTAGTATGGTCAAATGTTTTGCAAATGCTGAGCTGTTAGCAAGCCACGTTTATGACACGTAACCCTTTTTTAAATTCTTTGCTGCAGTTAATACATTTCGAAATGGCTCCAACAGCCTGATAAAGACCCATTATAGCCAGAGTGAGGACTCATGCATTATTGGAAGGGTTGAGTACCTTCCTATCAACTGGCACAATGTCTTGCATGGAGAAACTACCGGAGTTGACAAGTAAGATGCTTGACTCTTATTGTGTTCTTATTGTTTATTTTTCAAAAAAAAAAAAAAAAGATGATGAAGCAGAAATTCAAAAAAGCACATATTTTTTGCAGCCAGACAGGTATGTTCTATGCAAATGTTTTGATGGAACGAAACAAGACATATTTCTAGTTTCAACAATTTTTTCTTCAGACATCCTTAATACTTCTTGAGTCCCAGGGATAAAGAATAAACTTGAAAATAGTTTTTTTTTTTCATTTTTGAACTGTCATCATTGGTATATAATGAATCAAAGATACTTACAAACCTACCAATCTCTGTGTACAAATAACATTATGATGCTGCCATCTTTCCAACATTTTGATTCCTCAGTATGCATCCACTTCACTTAATATTTTGTCTTTCATCCCTATACATGTTTGTCTTTCTTCAGAAAAATTACAAATATTGACAAAATCAAATATTTGAGCCAGGGAAGTTAATGAAATGTAAATGATTTGACTTTTGGACGACCCATTAATTAATGTACTTTATGTATATAATACACATGCATTTCTTTTACTGTTATGTTTTATATTTTAATAGAGACATTGAGAGAATCACTCTGCCTAGCATTAACCGCCTGCGTCAGTTCTGCAACATCACAGTGCTGGACCTTTTCTTCTACAACAGCGCTACGTACTGCCAGACCATTGTGAATACAGTGACCTCTGAGATCAACCGTTTGCACAGCCTCTTCCTCCAGAGACATCCCTCCTTCACAGGACAGGTTTCCCTGGCTGGACACAGCCTTGGTACATAGCGCTAACTGTGCCTTTCAGAACAGAATGTTTTGGTTTGATGATATAATAATAACCTTTACTTTGTGTCAGTTATAACAAAGTTATGATAATGTGTCATGTTTTAAACAGGCTCATTGATCCTGTTTGATCTCCTGACCAATCAAGAGACCGATGCAGACGGCACACCTCATGAGGTCTGTACCTGTTTTGTTTATTGATTTCGGTAGTTAAAATAAAATATAAAGATCACATGGTTAATAAAATTATTACTTAAACTCAAACCGAAATATAAAGTAATTAAAATAAATGTAGAGAACAAATAATAATAATTTGAATTAAAATACAAAAAATTCACACTATTAATAGATACTATATTAGAATATGTACAATACTAAAATAGCATGGGTTTCCACAGAAACTATCTATGTCATGATATATAATCAAATATTTATTTAGTAATAAACATAAATGCATCGCTTTAAATGGTTATTATCTAAAACACAACATAATACCCAAGGGTCTCTACATTGATTGTGAATTTTAATCTCACTAATAAATAGTAACTAATTATTAACTTAAAATAAATGCAGCCTCTTCATGACATTTTGACTTGACTAATAACTAATAAAAAAGATTAAAGTCTTATTATTATTCATATTATTATTAAATATTTAAAAAAATCAAACATTTATAGTAGTAAATTTCATCTTTTTAGATTTTAAAGATCATAATTTATGAAGATATGTATTTTTGTGGTCTGCACAGCTTCTTAAGGACACTCGTGTAGACACAGGCTGCGGTACATATGAGAGCCTTGAGGAGGTGCTGAAGGGCCATGGGTTGGAAGAGCACCTCAATGTACTGCACAGAGAACAAATGGATATGGAGTCCTTGGTCAGTTTTGTTTGTTTGTCCTGAATCACAAATAACAAGTGAAAAACACAGCACTCCAATTTGTTCTCACCCTTCTTATTCCAATCAAACTGTTTCAGATGCTTTGCTCAGAGAAGGACCTAAAAGATATCGGAATACCTCTGGGTCCTCGCAAGAAAATGATGAACTGTGTGAAGAAATGGAAGGTAATTTCTGAAATTCTTAATAGCCCTGTGTTTATAGGAGCTCAGTGGCTCATAGCAGAAATGGAAAAGTTTGCAATGGAGCTTTGATTGTGTGCAGTTTCCTCTCCGAACCCAAAAATGGAAGGAAAGACAGATAAGAGTCCATTGTTTTAGATTGGAATGTCTTTCTAGTAATTGCTTCTTGAATATCTAACAGCACTCTCGATCTGGAAGTGGACATGCAGCCCAAAATGAGACGCATTTCCCAAGTCTAGGGATGAGAAATGAACATCAAACCCCCACGACTAGTGCAGTTGATTATCAGCATTTTGATGTGGGCATTGGACAAGTAAGTTATTTATACAAGTATGTAGTGCTGTCAAGCAATTAATTGTGATATATATGTAATATATATGTGTGTACGGTGTAGAATTATATTTATTTATTTATTTATTTAACCCTAACCCTAAAAAAAGAAATATAGAGGGAGAATGGTTTATTTTTTTATATGAAAAACTGATTTAAATGACAGTTGCCAAATAAGATTGTCTTTATTCCGCAGGTATCCATCGATTATCCTCAGTTAGCCTTTCATCCACAGGCGTTCTTTGCCTTGGGTTCACCCATAGGAATGTTTTTAACCGTCAGAGGACTGAAGAGGATTGATCCCAATTACAGCTTCCCAACCTGCAAGAGTTTCTACAACATCTTCCATCCAGTAAGACCCTCTACAAAAGAGTGTGAGAATCACACAATGTCCTTAGAGCTCTGTTCTTACCCCTTCAATGTGATCTGTGCAGTTTGACCCAGTGGCGTATCGAATAGAGCCCATGATTTTGTCTCAAGACGTGGACTTGCCGCCCATGTTAATACCCCATCATAAAGGCAGAAAACGGATGCACCTCGGTATACCAAGTCACTTACAAACCAAGAGTTGTTATATTCTAACTTGACAAAAAATATCTCATTGAAATGTGCTGATGCGTACAGAACTCAAAGAAGGTTTGACTCGAGTCAGTTCTGATCTGCTGGGATCCCTACGAATGGTTTGGCAGAGCATTTCTCAGATCCCAACGCCAGCTCTCGCAGAGGGTGAAATCAGTTCCGTGACCCCTTCAGATGAAGCTGAAGGTATCTAATGAAACTCTCGATTCAGAGATTTATAAAATATACCTTATATTGCAAATGTCCCTTTTTAAATTTGAATATTTGGCGCAGAGTCACCAATGGAGCAGGAGGAAAGAAGCTTCACCAAGGTGGGGATGTTAAATCGTGGGAGACGTATTGACTTTGTCCTTCAGGAGACACCGATTGAAAGTTTCAATGAGTACCTGTTTGCCATACAGAGCCATTTGTGCTACTGGTAAGAGAAATCTTTCTCAACACTTGTTATGGTGTATTGCTTATATGTTCTGAAATCTATTATCCTTTCTTTGTTTGTTTGCAGGGAGTCCGAAGATACTATTCTGTTAGTTCTGAGAGAGATTTATAGAAACATCCCAGTGTGAAATACTCATTTATTGTACAACTACCTTTCCTAAGCCAGTACAGGTTCGCTCCCCTCATTTTAACCAGCCAGCCTGAAAAAATAATTATAATAATAATAATAATGAAGAATTTGAAAATGGAAACCTTATTGAACTGTTGCCAGTTATCGGGATATTGTTGCAGTATTCTTAAGGCAGGATTACAGACATTTGATACGCACAATAACCTTTTGTTCAATGATTTGCACTGTAATAGAAACTTGATTAACTATTATGTATTAATAATGTTTGTGATATTTTTTTTATTTATTATATTATTAAACTCCTAACCCTAAATTATTTGTCTTGCCTCTTTGTTGACGTCGGACATTCTTTAGATACCAACACTGTGTCTTTAAGGGAGAATTCAGATCATAGCCACCGGGAAGTTCGTTCATTTCCCATTTATCCGTCTGGAATAATGCGCCACACATTACAAAACATCCCCTTTCCATACAGAGTCATGAACTGCCCTCTTTCCTCCGCCAAGAATTTCACACAGCCAATGAACACAACAGCATTACGCCGTCAGGATTTATTAGACTTTCAGTACGTCTTTTTAAACGTTACACGTACTGCTACTTCAGGATATTCAAACTACTTATTAAGAGGAAAAAAGAAGTTTGGAAGATGCCCAGCCTTTGAACGGTGAGGAAACGCTTTTATTCAACAGCTATATTACAGAAATGTTTTCTCATCTGCTTGGAGGGAATTAAAGCCGGTGATGTTATGTTTCATACTCGCGCTGCTCACGGTTCGCCTGTCAAAAGTTTTCACATTGCTCGCAGCTGAACAAACTTTAATCCGTTTCTTATTAATATCCCGTTAAATCAAATGGAAATTGAATTGTTTCAACATTCGAACGCCTCGTTCTTTTTAGGACAATCTTTCAATGAGCCAGTTTAACCCTTTAAACAAAACTATTTCTTTCCGAATCGGACCAAAGTCGTCAATAAGCATGTTTCTGAAATGTCAGACTTATGTTTCTGTCCTCTTTCGTAAATGCAAGCAAGAATATTTGAATCAAATTAACTTACGTGCATGGCGTAAAAAACCAGCGTTATGAGGTTGAAATAATTGCTCTAAAGGAAACTTCAGATACTTGCTGAAAACGGATACATAAGCGATCCGTTTGCGCTGTTTTAAAGTGATAGTTCACCATACAGGTCTGTCATTTGTTGTAACCCTCTATTGCTGACTTTAATCACAAACGGAGAAATTTAGCAGAATGTTAAGAGACTGACATCCTCAGGTTCAGTCAGGGTTCACTTTCATGAAAGAAAATGTTTTATTAAAAAGATGGTAAGGGGCACAAATGAAATGAATATGCATCTCTTGAGGCTTTTCACATGTTGCCACTTTATTCTTTAATGTTTATATTTATAAAGTGCCTTCTTATTTCTTGTTTCTCATATATCCTTGCAGAAAAGTTCACTTCAGAATGCTTTACTACTTCCATGGGAACATATTTGTTTTCCCCAGAGGTGGTCGAAGTACACAAATCAAGTACTTGAGTAAAAGTACAGATCCATACTATATAATATTACTCCTGTAAAAGTCCTCTTTTTTTCAATTTTACTTGAGTGAAAGTATAAAAGTACTTGTTTTTTTATGTACTTAAGTAAAAAAAGTACTGCAATTTTTTACGGTCTACTTAATTTTATATAGCACTTTTTTTTTCATAATATTACTGCTCAAAATACCTGAGATTTTTGACGAGCATGATGCAGTAATGTTTAATGTGAAGCTTACACTGCAATGTACCCGAGAGAAACAGATTTAAGAGTCTAATTTTCACCAGTAAGAAAAAAAGTGTTTTGAAGCTTAGGTTATTGTTTTGCAGAACGTCACAGAACGTTATATATATGACATGAGAATAAGTTAGGATAAACATTTGAAGGAAAACATTATATTTTCTTTTTTTTTCTCAAACTTTGTCTGTTGTAAACACTCCCAGAGGGCATTACACACAACTGTTAATTACTGTAGTAACCTGAATATCAAATCCTTTCTTTTCCCCTCAGATGTTATAGATATAAAATATTTGGACATTATCTAAAAATGACTATAAATCAGCACCAGCAAGCTTGTTAGCTAAATAATCAGCATTAACTTTAGATTAAAATATTTAGACCGACTTATTTTCAGTATATGGTTATGAATAAACATTCATATCTGTCCACTCGGCTAGTTGATCCAAACAATATAAAAAATGTATACCGTTAATAAACAATATAAAAATAGACGTAGTGCTAAATGCGTAGCATTTTAATAAAACTGCTAATGTTACAGCAGCAGGGAATATTAAAGTTTTTTGACTTAGAGACACTGATGTTGATGTGTCTGCATTCCTTTCAGTGGACTTAAATAGATCACCCTCTACTGCTGTGCAACAAACTGAAAATGTTTACCTAAATATGCTATTCAGTGAAAGTTAGTAACTTACTTAACTTTATGCATCATCATCAGTCGCGCGCCAGTTGTTCTTGTGAGTTCGGTTCACTGGAGACTCGTTCTGAACGGTTCGTTTGAATCAGTGACCTGGCGAATCGCGAACAAAGCAGTAATCGGATCATTCCAATTCGAGAATGAATCGTTTAGTGCGATTTGCGAACTGATTGAACCGGTTCATTAAAAAGAATCAGTTTGTTAATGAATCGCTCGTCTGCGCCTCGCTCGGAGCACGTGATATATAAGTAACGATATGTTTTATGAAATGTAGTAAAGTAAAAAGTACGATACTTTGCTTAGGAATGTAGTAAAGTAAAAGTTGCTAAAAATCAAACTACTCCGGTAAAGTACAGATACTTGAAAAATGTACTTAAGTACAGTAACGAATTACAACCACTTCGTTACTGTCCACCACTGATGTTTGGAAATGTAAAGTAATATTTCCTACTGTCACACTACTGCAGTGCATAAGATAGAAATAAGAGACTTAAAGCATTTTTTAGCTGCTGGAAATACTAGTGTTCTAATAATTCTGGCCAGCGCTGTATATGATGAGACAATGTTTGGCCGAGATATATTTGAAAATCTGAAATCTGAAGATGCAGAAAAATCTAAATATTGAGAATATCGCCTGTCCGAATAAAATTCTCAGCAATGAATATTACTAATCAAAATTTAAGTTAAAAATGTACAAAATATCTTCATGGAACATGACCTTCCGCATGAAAGAAAAATCTGTCATTTTGACTCTATTGCTACAATTTTGCTATAATTATAGTTATTGCTACAATCATATATATATATATAATGACAATATTTAGATTATTTAATAATTTAATTTTATATCTAAACCATTAAAATGCTATCAGAACAGATTAATATAATAAAATGTGCACTGTTGTTTTTGTTTAAAATGTTATGCTTCACAAGGCTGTATTTATTTGATCAATATGTGTCAATATGTTTTCAATCGGTGTAATACGTCCTTGCTGAATAAACTTGCACCAAACTTTTGATTGGTATAATACAAATAATATACTATTTAAAATATGTAGTCGGGAGCAGTTATGGGTGAGTTCTAGATGGAGGAAAAAACAAAACCATAACCATTTCATTTAATGATATTTTTGGTGACTCCCACAGCTGGCTCTGAAGCAGATTTAGAGGTGTTCCTGAAGAAGCTCTTATCATCTGGTCGCTGGATATTTTGAAATGTAACTTCTCATCTAATTCAAATGCGAAGCGTTTTGTTCAGCTTCCTCTTCACCTGCAGTCTGGACTCATATTTCTGTATTTTGTTTTTGTGTTGACTAATGATTAAACACATTTGTGCATTGTTGTTCTGCAAGTTACAGCATGTGCATTTATTTATTTTACTTTATTTATTTATATTAATTTTTTTTGCACGTGTCGACACATTGTGAAGTGGCATTTTTAAGGGTTAGGGTTACTTTTGGGTGATATTCCTGTAGGTTTAGCACTTCAGCTTATTGGAAGCACTATTTCTTTTGCCTTTAACAATATAGTGTATATACAATATATAAACAAGAAAAAACATATATAAACAAAAAAAAAACTCATAGAATGTAGTTTATGGAATGATTCCGTAACTCACTCAAGATTTACTTGTTTCGTTGATGAATCAGTGTTTTTGAATACACACACATTTTAACATGACTGAAATGAAACTTAATATTTCACATATTTAATAGGGGTTTAGATTATGATTGCTCACATGATGTTGGGAAATTTAACAGCTCCTTAAAGATGCTGCAAGCGGTTTTATTTTATTGTGAACATGGTGTTTACTGTATGTATCTGAATGTGATCTGTGTGTGAATAACACACTTTTGTTGCTGTCCTCGTGTCCTGATTCAGTGTTATGTGATAACAGTGTGTGTTTGTGTGATCTGCAGCAGCAGGGGCTGCATGTCATGAGAGGCCAGAGGGTGTTTTCTGCATGGAGTCGGACTCCCTGTTTGGTGTTGACATGTGTGATGCCTCCTGCTTTCTGCTGTTGTCTTTATGCTGTCATTTTGTTATCTCCTAGGCCTGTGTGTTATAGCTTTTTGATGTCCATTTTAGATTTCATAATATATGTGTAACAGGGAATTGTATCTGTTTTCTGTGCTGCTGTACACGTTAAATGTGTAAAAACCCATCATTTGAGCAATAAATGAAATCGGGACCCACTTGTAGGGAAATGTGTGTTGCATGTTATATATGGGGGGGGGGGGGGGTGTCTTTACGACTTTTGTACACAGGGGGGCGCTCGAATACAGTTCTATATCATGCAGAAAACACTACAACAACACCAAAAGTGGGACAACAACTGTTGTATTAGTTCGTATGTTGCATGTATGTGTTTTTGTGTGTGTGTGGATGTTTATGTGGTTTATAAGGACACAAATGTGTATAATGACATAGGTATTACAATATTAAGGTGTTTTATGAGGACATTTTCGGTGTCTCTGTAATTCAAAAGGCCTAAAAAAACATACTAAATGGTGTTTTTTAGAGCAAACATTTCATTCAAATTCTAAAATAGTATAAGTATATAAAAAAACTATACAATAATATATAGAAAGAGAGAGAGAGAGAGAGAGAGAGAGAGAGAGAGATTTGCACGTTTGATATATATATAGAGAGAGAGAGAGAGAGAATTGCACGTTTGATATATATATATATATATATATACATTTTATCCTGATTTGTGGTCTCAGTCTTTTAGACCTTTTCATATCTCTAGTAATACCAGATGTGCACATATTACTTGTTAATAGCATTTGAGTATCATTTAGACTTATTGTGTTGGTGTTGAAGTCAGCATCTACTGCGCGCAGCCTCTTCCTGTGCTGTGACCGAGTGAAGGTCAAGACTCACCACTTGAATGCAGGATTCACGACTTTCAGAAGTGTGCATGACACTGCGCGGATTAATTCCCACTAATTTCATAATCTGATGTGCAATAGATTATACCATAATCTGTCCCTCAGAAAAGCATCAAGGTCATCAATCAATATGATTTAGCATTGTCTATGTGGCTCACGGGTGTGATATTGACCCGGGAGTTATGTTTCCAGGAGCGCGAGGAGCTGTAAAAGCCAGAGGTGCGGGTCGTGACTTTCTGGGGGAATTGAACATCAATCGCATATTGACTCACACAGGATCTTCCCTCTTGAGTTTTCGCGTTGTACCGGATCTCCAAATGACCAAATGACCTTTGAGGGATTTTGAATGGCAACTGACCTTAGAAAGACCTTGGATAGGTGCGTGCCGTTCATCAATTGTGTGCCGCAGAGAGCTCATAATATAATGAGCTTCCTAAACTACTGTTCGCTGATTGTCCTCAAAGCACACAGCTGACCCGTAGCCTATTGAAATTACTGGAAAATTCTGCCGTTATTTACTTGGCCTCATGTTGCTTCAAAACGATATGACTAGGCTTAGTTTGTTTTTGATTTATTTATTCATATGTTTTGTTTGTTTGCATCAATCAATGAATTAATGAAAAGGTAACTGTAACTTTACCTCACAATTCAAACATTTTCTTGCAATTCTCATTTTGTATCTCGCAATTCTAAGTCTAAATTGTGAGATATAAACCCAGAATTGCAATAAAAAGTCTAAATCGTGAGATATTCAGAATTGCAAGAGAAAAAAGTCTAAAGTGTGAGATGAAAATTGCAATAAACAAGCATGGATTGTGAGATATTAATAATTGCAATTAAAAAATGTAAATTATGAGATATTTAGAATTGCAAGGGAAAAAGTCTCAATTGTGAGATAAAAACCTAAAATTGCAAAGAAATAATCGGAATTGAGATATTATATAAAAAATAATAATTATTGAATGTTTAAGAATTGCAGGGGGAAGTGTGAAATAAAAACTCAGAATTGCAATAAAAAGTCTAGATTGTGTTGAGACAGATTATGAAATATTCATAATATATTTTTTGAAAAATCTAAAACATTGTGAGATGTAGGCTCAGAATTGCAATAAAGTAGTCTAAATGGTAACATACAATTGTGAGGTATTCGTTTTGGGCAGCTATACCTTTAAGTGTCTTCAAGAAAAAGGAATTCAAATGCAAATTCGGGATTTAAATAATGCGTTTGAGTATTATAGGAATGAAAGTGAAGGATCTTAGATGGAGGAAAAAATAGCACTGTTCATTGTTATCATTAATACCCTTCAAAACAATTATTTAAATATGTTTTCAACCCAATAAACAGCCCATGTACCCATAATTCCACCTCCTAATGAAAACTATTGCCTATTTGTCACTGGTGAAGATGAAGACCTAGAAAAAGCGATTAGTGAATAGAGAGATCATACACCCGGCACACAAACATCATCGTTCTTCCCCGGCGTTCTCTCTGTTCCAGACAAATGCTGTGTACGGGAGGAGGGGTGAAATGATGAAATTCAATTTGTTGCTCATAAGAAAACAGAGAGTAGAAGAGCAGGGGAGAGAGATATTGAGAGATTTAGGCCAGATGTTAGTTAACGGAAGAAGTGGGACAGGAGAGTGTTTGTTTGTCTCTCTCTCACTCTCTCTCTCTCTCTCTATCTGTGTCAGAAGCCTATCAGGTCCACTGGGCGACGGGACTGGATGAGTTCTCAACCTCTCCGAGGGGATGTCCGTCCCACCAGCAGACTCATTCAGGACAGATGTAGAGCTGTGAGGGTCTTGTGCAGTAGTCGGGTCATGCACATATGCATCTTGACCCTAATAAGATCTGCCTGGTTGGAATTCGCAGTTGATATTCTGCAGGGGATGTGTTCGAAAAATATATCAAGACATACTTGTTCAATCTCTATAATTGATTTACGGTGATTTAAAGTCTTAATGAACTGATGGCGCCAACAAAGCAGTCATTAGACGTGAACTGATTCATTGAGTTAACTGATGTAGCCATGATCTTACACAGACAGGATGGGTTAATAGTAGTTATTAAGATTGACTGGTAGACTGTGCTTGGAAAAAAAATAAATAATGCTACACTGCATGATTATTTGCTGTGCAGCACTATTCTGATGATATTTTTTTTCCAAGCACAGTTTACCAATCAATCTTAATGACTACTATTAATGTAGCATTTAATAATTTATAAGTGATATGTAATAGTCCATGAAGGCTGGAAGTGAAAAACTTCTTGTAATCAGGTGTAGAATTATTAGGCATGTTTTCTTATAAAATGAGCCAAAAAAGAGCTTTTACTCAGACTGAAATGACGAAAATGATTGATTCCTTATGGGAAATATTCAAAAATAATGCAATAAAGAAATGTGAAGTTAAGACATGACCAGCAAAATCCTGACTGGGTCAACGTGGTCAGAAAAAAGAAAACAGGTGGAGATATATATATATATATATATATATATATATATAAAGTATCTGCTATATAGTATGTAGTATGTGTATATATATTGTCACCAGTCGCACCTCTGTGGCGCTCTCTGGTTCACAGCAGCGGGAACCTTCGTACTAATGTTTCCGCCCGGACCCTTTCTACCCACGCACCTTGTCTGATCTCTACACCAGGTGTTCGGCATTATCTGGCCTATTTAAACGGCGCCTGGACTATAATTCAGTGCGAAGTCTTATCTACCCTGTGTGATATTTCCGAGTGTTTTTCTGTGTGATTTCCTGGTTTGATCTTGATTGTTTATTTGGATTCTGTTTATCGCCGCCTGTCCTGACCTTCTTTGCCTGTTTACTGGATTACTGATTATTGCTGCCTGCCCCGAACTTTCTGCCTGTTTATCGTTTACGATCTCCTGCTTTGTCCCCATTTATTCTGTTTGCTTGTGCACCGACTACCGCCTGTTTGACCATTCTGTTCAATAAAAGCTTGCTTATGGATTCCGCTGACTCCGGGGCTTCTTCGTTACATATATATATAGCATTAAAAATATAATTTGGGCATGTACTGTGTACATTTATTGTGCGTATATAAACATACATGCATACAACATATATTTAAAATAATTGAAATATATTTAGATGTATATATGTGTATTTATATGATTTATATTATATAAACATATTTAATATATAAAGGTAACATATTTTTCTTAAATATATACATACTTGTGTGTGTGTGTGTGTGTGTATTAAAATAATAAATATACACAGTACACACATACACTATTAATTTGGACTCGATTAACTGTAAATAATAATTTATATAATATATATATATATATATATATACACACACACACACACACACACACACATACACACATATGATTAATCACATCCAAAAAATAATAATTTTTACGTAATATATGTGTGATTTTGATCATGTTCAAAAACAACCAATTAGCTGTCTTGTGTGTAAATTATATCATTATGCCCGATTAAGGTTGCCCTATAGTACTGCGCCATCTAGAGTTTCATGCTAGAACTTTGGATATATTCGTATAAGAAATAGAGTGTCAGTGACCCTATGTCATTGATCCAAATGAGAAGTACCGCTTAGGACCCTTTAAAGTCATGTAAAGAGTGCCGTGACAGAGCAGGTTGTGTTACGCTCTATTAGTTGATTTCTCACAGGCCTTTCGCCAGTGACTCTGCGATATCTCTCACAGTAGGGACATATGGTTCTCTCCTCTTCAGTCCCAGCCAAACCTCTGCTAACCTTCAGAATTCAAGCGCTGCCAACCCGTTTGTCCTCTGAGAGAGCGCTGTCTGGGTTACCGTCTCTTACCTGTCACGTCTCTCTCTCTCTTCAGGTTCGAGGAATACCCCAGTGTACCTGTCGTGTACCTGTTCTGACGCTACCGTCTTTGCGTTTATATAATTACTCTCTTCATCTCCTTCCAGTCAAATCCAAAACTTTGTATTGATGCTTGGTGACGCAGCTTGGTCTGGTTTTGAAATCAGTTTCCTATGTGGGTTAAAACACTAGAATGAGCGTATGGCTGTACGGGACGGGAGCCAAGCAGAGGACAGTTTAGGTAAATAACAGGCAGTTCTAAGCTCCTTTGAAGATCACATCCTTAATCCCTCGCCTAGTGATTTATGAAGGGAGAGGTAAGTGTGCGCGCATATGGGTTCATGGTCAGGACGCTGCGCAGATATTGAGAGGTAGACACTTCTCGGCGAGGTCAGCGGTGCTAGTTTCATCAAAAGCACTGCTGAACCTCGAGGATTCTTTCAGCTGAATGTGACAGGGCGGTTGATTTATTTTCAAGTTAGATATGCTTCACATCTGTATATCAAACAAACGGCAAGAGGCATTTTTTGGAGGATTTTTAGCTCTAAATATAGTAGCTACATTTACTTTACATTAACTTGGCAGATTTTTTATGCAAGACGAGTTAGATGAGTTAATGTCACAGAAGTAGCTACTCTAGAAATAAATGGGAGTTTGTGGCAAAATTGCTATTAAAGCATGGAACATTAGCATATTCCCCGGCCACTTGTTGGTCTTTTCGCATTGGTCTGAATGAAAATGCTAATTTATTCTTTGCCCCTAGGTGCCGCTTTTGGAGCGTTTAAAGCTCACAAACCACGCTTTAAATTAAATTGACCAATCACTGGAGAAGTTTGGAAAATTAATCATTAAAGGGGTCATCCGGTACCACATGTACTTTTACAAGCTGTTTGGACTGAAATATGTGTTGAGAGAGTGTGTACACAGCCACCCTACAATGATAAAGATCCACCAGTAGTTTTCTTTTAATTTACTAAAAATAAGTTGTGAAACCCCTTCTGAAATCAAGCCATTCTCAAATGCATGTGGGTGTAGCGTCACAAAGCCAGAGGCCACTCCCACAATATTTGATTGACAGCAGCGTGTCACACAGACTGAACTGGTGTCTTACCTCAGACCCACCCTGAGTGAGCCGAGCAAGCAAGACTACTAAGAGATTGAGGTGTTTTGTTGTTGAACTTAGCAGTAGTCATTTACTCCAGACATCTGAGTGACTGAAGATGCAGAGGATTAACGTTACGTTTGTTTCTGAAGGGAAACGTGCCCTTGATCAACCAAAATAAATAATTCATGATCCAGCCTCACCTACAGAAGCGGTGAGTATAATGTCTTTTAATGAATCTTTGCAAATCGCTTTTCCTACTAATGTGCTAATCAGCAAGTTTAACTATGAATACGGCTAAAAAAAGATCCTCTGAGAGTGCCTCGGAAAAGAGGGGCGGGGTCAGCGGAGCTCATGAATATTTAAAGGGGAAGTACACAGAATTCCCCAGGCGCTCCATGTGACTTCTGTGTTTTGTTTTCTTTTTCAAGTCCATATGCTGTGTTTATGTTCACATACCTGCTCCCTCATGTCTTTGCCTTGTTTGTAACTCCGCCCCTTTCATTAGTTTTTTACCCTCTGCCAGCCGTGTTTAGTCCAGAGGTCTTTTGATTAGTCCGTCTTTATATTCCACGCCCTGTGTATTGTTCAGTGTCAGTTGTTAACGTCTCATGTCGTCTTGTGGAAGTCTGCATTGCTTTACTCGTTTTCCTTTTGTTTTTCCTGTTTTTGTTAATAAATGTCCAAGTGTTTATTCTGTTCCTGCCAATGAGTCTTGCCTGCCCACAGGGAAGCTAGAGCACGACTTCACACAGTTTCAATCGTGACAGTATTGGTGTTTAAAATCTATTTATTTATTTTTTAGAATATAACTATTTAGATAGTTAAGCTTAAATACCACACAAGCAAAAATGCTATTTCTCTTAGTATTACTAATGTGACTGATTTCATATAACATTTCAATAATGAAGAAGCTAAAGTGACTTACGTTTTAAATAAGTGATATAATATTTTAATATTGTCGTTTTTTTATCTATTTTTTTTTTTATTATTAAATGTAGTGGCAAACCGAACTGAATTGTTGCACAATTTGTGTAAATCTGCATTTTATTGCATCAATTTGGTTAAGTGATCGATTCAACTATCCATTCACAAATCAGCAGTTTTGAATTAATTGGTTCAATTATTACAAATATATTAACAACTTTAATTATATATATATATATATATATTCCTTATATTGTTGTATACGTTCTGCAAACAACGCATTTCGAGAGGAATCGCGAGACGATTAATCCCGCACAGCTGGTTGCTCATCAGCTAATCAATCCCCTAACCAACGTCCAATCACCCCGTTTCCCTTTCACTATATAAACCCCAGCTTTCATTTCATCCTCATCTCGCTTCAAG
>JAUCMU010000002.1:5947248-5957248 GCA_032275025.1 Enteromius treurensis | reverse complement strand
GTACAAACATTACTACACCAGGGTTCTCGATCTGCGGTCCTGAAACAGCAGCCGCCATTACATCACCCGGTCGGTAGGGTACTAAAACTGAGGGTCCTGAAACTGTGCAGGATAATACTGTTGGGGTTTAAGAGGTGTTTCAGTTTTTCTCCACAAGGTGGCTCTGTGACTTTAGACTGACGCCTCATGAGGAGATTGGTTTTTTAACAGTGTTTATTATTCTTTTATCTAGCAAACGCACACCAAAATTATACAGAATATTCAAGTCTATAAAAACTGTAAAACTTAATCATATTTTTCAACGTTGCACCTTCCTTGATTATTAACACCCAACAGTTTGGCTAAATAATTTCAATGAATCTAATTGTTATATATATATATATATATATTATATATATATATTTATATAAATTTATATATTGCAAATGTTTCTCTTATCCTTGATATTTATATTATGATATACGAATAATGTTTGATCGCAAATCTAACCAAAATCTCACATTAATCTCCTGTAATAAACACTGACCCGTGTGTTACTCTGAAGGGAGTGGTTTTTCTCATGCGAGTTGTTTTTGGACAGCTGTTCTCCGAGTCTTGTGACTCCTGTAAAAATAACAATGATTATTGCTCGGCTACAAATAGACGGGATCTCTATATGGCTTCATATAGATTCAGTAACACATAAAGCCTATCGGTATTGGAGAGGTGACTGTTCATTGGCCATCATGCTCCGGTCTTTTCTGGAAATGTGAAGTGTTTGTTTAGCTGATTGCGCTATTTTCGGCTCTCGTTAGTACACAGTTGAGTGCAGCCATGTGAAGATGTGTTGTTCTGGAGGCATGTTCTGACACAAATTACCATAATACTACTATTTCTCACATCAGTGAAGGTTTGTTATGTAAGATGGCTCTGCTCACTTTATTCGTGTGCTTTTGCCTCTGTGTAGTTCTGGCTGCCTGTTACTATCACATCTCTTTTTTTTCAGATCTAATAATTCCTTTAAGGCCAAATAACTATAGGCGGAAATTGCATATGCTTTTTTCAAATGTTTTCGAAACAAAGCTTATATCAATTAGTGGCCTATATAATTTTGTGATGATGCGAATGTAGTACAGTCTGTACTAAGTCTCCCTAGTAGCAGATGCCATCATTCATACTGAGAGCTTATGAGATATGGTGCTGAACACAGGAATATGATGCTCTCGGAGAGTGTCATTGTTATGATGTGTTAAGCTGCTCTGACATCACAAGTTCATGGGCCGTAGCAGCTGTGTCCGCAAAATTAAGTAGCCTGAACAAAGAATAGCATGTGTTGATTGGTCACATTTTGATGTAATTACATATTATATCACATTGTTAAAAAGAAAGCCTTTTTTGGGGTGGCTTCTGATTTCCATATCAAAGGTAGTTCAGCACAGCAACACTTTAAAGGATTAGATTCCCATGTGTTTCAAAAAAAGGTTACACCCAGAACCCAACAAATTCTTCACATGTTTCATCTTTCTCCTTTGTGACAAAAAGGGGGGTTTTGTCTTTCTTTAAGTCTGAAAGTGCTGTTGGGTGGATCCAAACACAGAGCCTCAACGGCTTCAATCTGTTCAATCCTCCAAATGTGGAATCTGTAATTAGAAGCACAGATGCAGGCTTTTCCCTTAACCCAAAATTATCTAAGAAACCATCATATTTAGGGCTGTTCGGCCTGCTCAGATTCTGGTCACTGGAAATGTTCTGAGACGCGTGCCCAGTCATTGTTTTTTGGGAAAGAGAGCAACATTTCTCTTTTAGAAGCCCTCTCTTCAGTGGCCTGTTTTGTCTTTTATGTTGTGGGTTTTCTTTTATTTGGGCTTCTGTTGTGTCCCTTGCCAAGTTTTCCACGTGTGTTTGAAATGTGAGACCTCCTCGTGCAGTCCCTCCTCGACTTGCATAATGGAATCTTAGCCTCATATCCCGAGCATGTGGTATTAAAACCTCACAAAATTCTCCATAACATATATGGGTGGTCTTTTATAAATCAAAGTCTCCACCAATGGAAAAAAAGAAACTCTTCTTTTTCTTTCGTTATCCAATCTCTTCACCAAAACACCACCCACAATAAACCCAAGCCTTGAAAGAAGACGTGTTCGGTTTACAATTAACATGAGCAAGCAGTTGCATACAGAATGAATTCTGCCTGAAATATCTGCAGACCTCTGATGAGGAATGACCCATCTTCTTCATGCAGATCGGTTATATAAGTTATACCCCAAATCTGCTTTTCATGGTCTAATAGAGGTTTCAGGAAGATTTGAGTTCAGTGTCTTTGCACTCGGGACGTTTTGTCAAAGCTCAAACACACTGTGGCATTGAGAACTGTTGCTCTGGTTGTGTTGGTAGACTGTGATGGCAACGACCAGCAAGACGGCTACACTGGGGTTGTATTTTTAGACTGTCGACAGTGATCAAAGGATGTGGTTGTGGTGCAGAATGGAGATACTTGGTGCAGTATCCATCAACTAAATCCTTAAGTACTACATTATCCTGATTAAGATTATGCAATGTGCACACCGAAAGTACTTCAGTTGTGTTATAAGTCCAAGCTTTTTTATAGATACTTCAGAGGTCTTGTGGCCGTTTTTCCTCATTGGTAAAGGATGTTAGTTGGAGTGCAAATTATTCACGGGGATCTGCTGAGGCATTCCAAACAGGTAACAATGTGAAAGGGCAAGCGAGAGAACAGGTTTTCCTGGTTGCGAGCAGGAGCTCAAGGCTAGAGATGGTTAATGGAAAAAAGACAGAGGAGGAGCTCAGCCCTGCATTCCACAGTCTCCCTACCGAAACCACGGAGCCCCCCTCTCCCTTCTCTTCAGCCTCGGTTTGTGTTCCCTTCTTCAGCTTTTCACGAGAGAGGCAGTTCTGCTTGGGAAGGAAGCTACCATTCCCACACCACGGGGGATGCCGGATCGGCCGGACCAGAGATACAGCCACTCTCTTTTCTCCTCCCCCCATTAGTTTCTTTTAAAATAGTCTGATCCCGAAAAGGAGGGGTGGACGGGGGAGTTATCTGGCAGCCAGCTGATCTTTGCTGTGGTATTCTGCGAGGGAAAGAAGGAGGCTGCAAACTCTCCGCTGCACTGAGATAGAGGAAGCTGCGAGAGAACATCAACAGTCGCGTGAGAGGAAGGAAGCAGCTAGGCTTTTGAGACGAAAACATGAAGCTCGACTTCAAGACCACGTGAAGCGTTGAGAAAAAAGAAACACATCTGCAAGACAGGAGGAGAGAAAACGACGCAGGGGAAGGTTGACTCACTTGTTTGGATTCGCTCCACAAGGTGTTCCTGTAGACGCTTGGCGTGCCACCAGCAAGAGGTCGAAGATGTCTTGGCTGTCACCAGTGCAGTGGGCCAAATGGACCTGGTCGGCCGTTAGAGGAGGAGGGGAGGAAGAAGGTGAGACTGATTTGGGGATGGGCGACGAAGCCCTCGAGGAAGAGGCGAGACAGGGTATGCCAAGATATCAAGAGGACGACGAAAGGTCTCACGGCTGCAGGCAAGTTCAGAACCTTGTGAACTCCATATCGAGAGCAAGGAAATGAGCATGCGTTGGGGTTTCGGGTTGCTTTTGAGAAAGGAAGCGTGGGATATGTGTTATTTACGATGCTCTACTTCTTTCTTAAATCAAAAGCCAGGCCAACCTTTAAAAAAAACACCTCCAGAGCCACCTGTTTGAGTCAGATGATGGTGTTAACTGTTTTGAATGTTGTGCAGACAGCCATGGCTTAGCAGTCAGCCACACGGATCAAAGCAGTCAGAGATCAGAAGCTCTGAATGTTGATGTCTGTTGGTGCTCTAGTCACGGTTGGGGAAAGTGGAGTGTACGCATGTTTGTTCATCGTATGTATGTTCTTGTGGGTGTTTTCAACTTCATTGGGGGATTTCCTAAGGAAGTGTGCATGGCTCAGGGTCTAGCTGTTAGTCTAATGTGTCCCCGTGCTCAGATAAAGATCAGAATTCAACCGTTCTCCTCTCCCAACCCCCCAATTGTGACACGGCTAATTTACTTGCCCATAGATAACACTGTCTTTCCCAGCACTGTCAAAAAGAAGACATTTATTTGTCTGTTACTATGCTTCATTATTAATCGATGCTATGAATGCCAATAGTAGTGCTTTTGCTTATAGATAGATTTGAAAAAATCCTCATCCCGCACCTCACCTTTGTGCGACAGACATGCTGTTTCTTGTAATAATAGTTCATATATGTCATCTAGGTGAAAAGTTTTTGCGATGTTTTGTCCCCTAAGCCGTGTTGTTGACATCCTGTCTGTGTGCTGCTGTTGAGCTGTCTGCTAACATTCCTTTCCTGGAAGAAGCCTTTCTTTCCTAACACCTCACAGCCTGAGAGACCGTAACAAATGAATCGCTACACAGGCCTGAACAATAGCCCAAAAGAGTGGAAGGATCATGAAATTTGCAAATATACTTAGAAAAACACACATTGAGTCACCCACACATTCTGGAGAGAGCTACTCATTTCTATGGAGCTCAGTGTGAGTCAGTGCAAGCAGCATGGGTTGTGCAGGCAGGGATCGAGGGGTTTGCGTTGGGTTTGGGCTCGCATATTTTGAAATAAGTGGTTGCTGAAATAGTTTTTTTTTTGCTAAATATGTTCTAAACCTTTTAAGAACACTTTACAAAACAGGTTCCTCTATGCTCTTGTCTGTTGTGTTTGTTTGCTGAACTAGTAATGATTACTTCCCTAACCGTATTATGGGGCTGCAGGTGGCCTAGTGCAACAAGACCGGGCAGTTCTCCCAGACTTGAGGACTGATTTCGCACACTCACTCTCTCTCTCTCTCTCTCTCTCTCTCTCACACACACACACACACACACACAGTAAAGTAACAATTCTTCCCTTTCTGCTCAGGCTCATGGCCATTATGCTCCGTTTTGAGTGTAAATTAGTTTATTGATTATTTAGTTTATTATTTAAGTTTATTGTCTACATGTCTATAAAAGTAGAAATTTGAGAAAACTGCAGTTTTACTAATAAATGGGTCTTAAGTTGAAATTGAAATCATTTTTCCCTTAACTTAAAAAGCACATGGGTCTGCCTTTTGTCTGACACTTATATGTCCTTTCTGAAACCGAAGCCTAATTGCATAATGCTCCCTTTGTTTTCTATGGAAGCAATAAGGTCATATGGGTTTGCAACAACTTGAGGATGAGTAAGTAAATTTCCAGGAGATTATTTGGTTGAACTATCCTTTAATCTAAAAAGCTCTTCAGTGTTACCATCAAAGGGTCCTGATAAACCACAATATGCATGAAGTGTCACAGCTGGGATACATTGTTATTATTTAATGAGGACATTGTGTACTCAGTTCAGTTTCGCTTCACCCAAGGCTAAACCTTAAAGCCACATGTGCAAAATGTTTTATTAAATATCAATGTCATTTGATGATCTGATGAGTTTGTATATTTTATACCCCTCACTCCTTATCCAAGATTAGCATTATCCTTCTGATTATGTGCCAAATAACCACGGCAGTGCCCTTTCGTCAATGTACTAACCACAGAATTCTCTTCATTTTCCATCAGTTCGGATTCAGAGGGTCAATTTGAGACACCTGAAGCTGAGACGCCTGTCCATCAGCTGTATAAAGACCCGCCAGCACTGGATCAACCAATCACAGAGAGCACAGGTAAAACAAGATCTCATATACCACAAGCTGACTGAGAGCCATAGATACAGATAGTACATGCCACAGAGCACCTGTCGCTGCATGTGCTTCTATTCCTCTCATGCAATGTGATGTTACCATGGCAACAAGAGGAAGTATGTCTCTATGCGGTTATGTGTGTTTATGTATCTTTTAGTGTCACTTGTAATTAATATATAGTAGGTAGTATTTCTTCTCATTCCTAAGTAGCATTTGGAACATGGGCATGGTGGAGCAGGCACATTATCAATCATGAATATTAATTAGACAGCGATGTTAATGCACCTGATTAGTTGAAAGGCAGTTAAATGGGCGAAGATTTACTATTTTGTTTGATTTATCAATTCATTTCAACCATCCATCAAAACAAAGAAACTGGCCTTATAGTCTTGTGCAATTAATTCAATGATTTTCACAAGCGCATTCATTTTCCAGTTCCTCATCCCGAACAGTTTTTTTTTTTTTTTTTTTTACTTAAAAGCTTGCATTGTTTTCTTAAAATTTCCCTCTCTTCCATCAGACACGTGTCCAGATTCAGGGGAGTGTACCATATCGCTAACTCAAACCAGCTGCGCTTCCCCAGACTTTTTGGGAGGAATTTATCTGCCCATTAAAATCTCATAAACGCCCTAAAATTTGGCTTGTCACTACCGTTAAGTGAACTGCATGAAAACACATGCATCTTACTATTGTTTTTCATCTAAAATCTTATTGTAGTCTCTGGGAGAAGCTCTGATGAAGTCTTCCAGCGGTTTCATAGGTGAGGATGATATAGTTTCAGTGTTTTAACCTCAGCCTGATTTTAGGCAGCGCAGACAGTATAAGTTACGTTTTTGTAATGGAGCGGAGGAGGTTTTGAGGTTGGAAAGCAGGGGTTTTGGTAAAGAGAGGCCCCTGACCCAGTGTGGGAAAAGCACACAGCTTGGAATTCAGTAGTTTGAAATTGAACAAAAGCGCCTGCTCCTCTCAGAGCACGTTTATCAATGAACAAGGTCAAAGGCTCACAGCTAAGAACATCATGTGATTATTTCTTTTTAGTTTCTTAAATGCCACGCACAGACACTCTACAACACACATTGTAGAGCTAGGCTCCCTAGCTAGCTTATTACCAATTTCATTTTTCCTAACCCCAATCAATAGAATCTTGATTGTGGCTCACAGGAATAAATGATTGATGAGTTTTGTGAGGACGTTTTCCTAAGCACACTTTAGGCTAACAGGAAGCTTTTCCAAGCCTACGTGTCTTAGTTTGAATTGCTTGAGCAGACAGACAGTAAAAGTCTGGCTCCAGCAGAGCCCAATCCAGTTTCCACCACAGACATCCTCATCCTCACAGCTGCACAGATACGCCAGTGCTGCGCCGTCTGGAACACACATTTACATGGCTATGTGGTTGTGGTTATGTAAACACGGGGGTTATTGTGTTGTCTCCACCCCAGGCATTAAATCCTGCTTCACCTTCAGTGTAAAGATATAAACTCTTTCTGACATCCGTTGCGTTGTGATGTCAGAGTAGCCTATATTACTAAAAAATGTACTGTGTAATTGCCTTTTCTACTCCAGAACAAGCTTTTTGTGTACTGTCTCTTTAAGATACGGAACTGACTAATATGTTTTGACAGCATTATGCATTTTCCTGGGATGAGTGTTCTTATTATTTTAGTGTTGTTATACAATCAAAGCCGCTCTAAAACGTCTCTCAACAGGGTGGAGATGAAGTATTCATACTCTCCATACCAAGGCTTTTCTGTTTTGATGAAATAAACATTGTCGAGGCTTCACACTCCCACCACAAAGAGACAGCTCAAGTCACAGCTACTAGCGCCGGTTGCATAACCAATCACATTTCGCCTGATGCTTCTTCTTCACTGGCGTTGTATGTTCGAAAGGCAACCGTTGCTTTCATAGCCTGAATTTCAGCCATCTTCTGTTTACCTTGCGTTGCAACATTTCAGTTACCAACTAGGTTATATTGGTTAACCGAAACGAACGGGAAAACTAGAACTAGAACTGAAATAACAATAAAAACGAGAGTTAAAAAAAACCTGAAACTGTTTTGTGTGTATACAAAACTAACTTAAACAAACTAATATTATAGCAAAAACGTCCTTCGTGTTCGTCTTTGTAAATAAGTCTTTTGGGTTGAATTAAAATCTATTTACTTCCCGCTGCCAGTTTTAAGCCCGGTGTTTGACCCGTATGGCACAGTCTGTCCGCGACGCCGCCGGCTAGCGTGATAGCGGAAAGAGTTCTATATAGGTTTTCTTTGATTATGAGTCCTAGGGCAGGGCGATATATATCGAACGATATATTATGCGCATCTCGTCAGTAAAGCCGGTTCTTTGATTAAAATCTCAAAAAACTATTTGCGTCTGTTCTGTTCAGCGCGCGGCTGAAAGAAGCAGAGCTTTTGGTTAAAATAGATATACTGTTGCTTCTAACTCGATTTTACATGCAAATATAGACAAAATTCATTCTGTTTTTCTGATAACAGAAACCACTAAATATATCAGTGAAAACAGTTATATTATAGTTTTTATTATACAATACTTATTCTGGTGATTTTGATTCATGCACCTGACAAATATCCTAATTTACAAAAAAAAAAACTAAAACTAACACTGTAATTAATAAAAACTAAAACTAAGCAATTTCAAATTATAAAAACTAGCAAATCTGCCTCTAAAAACAAATTAAAACGAACTGAATTTGAAAACAAAAAGTCAAAACTAAATAAAAACTAAAACTAATGAAAAATCCAAAACTATCATAACCAACATGAATGAATTACAAGCCCCTAAATTGACTAAATTAGTAAATAATGCATGTAGAGCTTCCTGTTCTTAAAATATGTAATTGAACGTGGCTTATATATCTCAAAAGGTTTATCCATCGCAGAAATGAACTTACAGTATGAATACTAAGGAGGAGTCTTGACCTCTGGAAGTGATGACAAGAGCAGTCACACTTTTAAAAATGCTGATCAGAGTGTTTTTGCGTCCTCGATGACAAGGGCTGTCTGCCATCTCATTTAACATTGAAGGACAGTGTAATACCAGATATGTACAAAAAGACACAAAGAGGAAAGGAAATCTAGAACTTTGCAAAATCGGGAGGGAGACTGGGTGTGGGCATTGGAGAGAGGACTTATGTAAGGTTTGTGAGTGAAATATTATCATTACACGCTGAAGGTTGGAGGTTTTTTTTTACTTTATACATGTACAGCTAGTTCCCTAAAGTGGTAGTTGGTAAAACTCAGGTTCCTCTTTTTGGGTGTCCAGTACAAACCATTGTGTTACAGTTAAAACATTAGGCTACTATATTGCTTATGTACTTTTCATGTTTTGTTACCTTTATAAGAACTGCCTTACTTAAGAGTACAATAGTTAAAACTCATGGCTTAGTCCTTGTGGGGATCAAACCTGCAACCTTTCCGCTTACCACACCTGAGCTTTAACCACTACTGAATATCCCTCAAACAAACTCAAGCACCTCATGCTGGAGCACTAACTGCATTCACAAATTCAACTGTGAGAAACTGTCTCCTCATCACTGGGCATGTACTTTCTTGCATGTAAATATTTTGAACAGATAACAGCTAGTATTTCTTAAAGCTGTCTCAATCGGAGGTCAGGGCGAAGTCATACATCTCGTTTATTAATAGACTGTCTCTTCCTGTCTCTTAGCAACAGGCGATTGCATCAAAACTCATGATGAGTGCCAGCAGGACTGTTTGGCAGTAGAAAGTGTTTCAAAATGGCTACTTCAAGAGTACTGACATAATTTCGCATGTCTAGTATTTAGTTCTAGAATTGCTATGTTGTTGTTAAAGTTTTCTTCGTGTCATTGCGGAAAATGGCTAGTCTTCTTCCCAGTACTAC
Organism: Enteromius treurensis; assembly: GCA_032275025.1. Classification (NCBI taxonomy): domain Eukaryota; kingdom Metazoa; phylum Chordata; class Actinopteri; order Cypriniformes; family Cyprinidae; genus Enteromius; species Enteromius treurensis. The sequence goes on along the minus strand of JAUCMU010000002.1, from coordinate 5,947,670 downwards.
TTCCAAAATGGGCTAGCCCGCATTGGTTTAATTGTTGCTTGAAGTTTTGCTGTTGAGTTTTTTATGCCTGTTGGAGACAGGGAAGAGAAGACTATTGTTCAGCTCTTAGCATCCTGAGCAAAGCATTTCCTGTCTTTTCTGTCGTAAGGAAGTCTGTTCTTCAAATGTCCTCCATAGGTTAAACAATAGAGCATCCTAAACGTGCTCCAAGAACATACTGTATGTGAAAGGAAACACCCTGAAATTATCTGAAAAACGGTATTAGATAGTGATGTAACGGTATCAAAATTTCACGGTACGGTAATACCGTAATAATAAAAAGTGCCAGAAGTGTTTATTAAACAGTACATGAACAGTGAACATATCAATGGCACACACATTAGCCATCTATCTGTAAACTTTGAAACAGGAACTTCAATTTT
>JAUCMU010000002.1:5928913-5940949 GCA_032275025.1 Enteromius treurensis | reverse complement strand
AGGCAAAAACAGACTGTTCATTCTAGGGTCAAATTCTAGGGTTGTAAATGGACCTGTAAAACCGTTTCTGGGCATTTCCCCCCCTTACTTAAGCTTCTATGTACATATCAGAGAACAATTTAAAATATTCTCTCAATGCATTTTATGGCACCTTTAAATAAGAGCAAGCTGATGAGCAATTGATAAATCAGTGTCACATATGCTGAATAAAATGTTACTCCTGGTTACCTTGTTGAAAGATGATGTGAAATCAAAAACATATTATTCTAAATAAAAAAAATGTTTGTTGTCATAGTATTTTATAAAAATGTACATTTAACAGCTTCACAAACTAGTGCTTTTTTATTTTGCTGCGCGAGCGGGATGCAAATATTAACCAATAGAATCATAGCATAGCCTTTACACGATCCAATCAAATCAAAGTGGATACAATGAAGTCCCGCCCTTCATGGGATGCTGCTGAATATAGTTTTACCAAGAAATACTTGACATTACAAACGACAAACTCGACATAATACCCGAATGAGGAGTTTTATTGCCTGCAACAAGACATAGATATGTCTTTTCTTTTATTTTATTGAAATGTGTAAATATATGTTGATGATAAATGCAGAAGAACCGAACATAGCGCGTTTAAGCTGAATTCAAGTGTCCATTACTAGAGCCCGTGCTGCCCTCTATTGGCTACTTTATGAATTATGTTTATATTATCTTGATTTTTAAGCCATAAAGAGACTGTTATAAACTGTTTGAACACTTTATAACGTTTAATCATTTCAGAAATCGAATTGGTATCTAAAGGTAATGGTTCAAGCCAGTAATAATCTGCCTTTCATTTCAATCAGATCTGCCAGTGGGCATAACAGACCAGTTTGACGAAAAGGACCTTTCCTCTCCCGTAAGTTCTGGTTTGTTAGTGTCTGTTAGATATGTCACATGATATTCAAGTCATTCCTTTAACGTTATATATGACTACCTTCAACACATGAATTTCTAGCAGAGGTGCCATTTATCATGGATTCATAATTATAAACCCATTAAGAGGATTATGATGTCCACAGGCCTTAATCTGCCCAAGGGCAAGCTAATAACTGGGTCAGACGAAAGAATGTAGTCATTGTTTCACCTCATTGAACATTTTTTGGTATTATGCATGTTACTATATAACATAAAGTATAATAAATGTCTTTCAAAATGAAGTCTTTTCTCTGATCGTGTTTATTCTGCAGAGTGATGGTTTGTGTAAGAGTCAGACTCTGAGCTCTTCAGACAGTGAGACCATAGTGAAGACGAGTCCAGGGCTGGATTCAATCCCTCTCAGTGAGATAGATAAAGCAGCAGTGCTCACGCTGATCAGAGAAGAGGTAACACAAACATCTGCCCCGTGTCTAAACTTTTTTTACAACATATAACACATGTAAGCGCACGGACTGTTTATAAAGCTGTGTTTTTGTACCTGTAGATCATTTCCAAAGAGATCGAAGCCAACGAGTGGAAGAGGAAATATGAAGAGAGTAGACTGGAGGTTGTTGAAATGAGGTACATACGCATTTAGAATGCATTAGGGGTGCCCACATATATTTAATGGCCGCACAGTACAGTCCCAACAACGAAGCATTTTTACTAACATCATTTACTGATTTTACTGTAGGAAAATAGTGGATGAATATGAGAAGACTGTAGCTCAAATGATAGGTGAGTGGTTTATCTCTCAGAGCTGTTTCAATACCATTCTGAGTATATATTTGAAAGGTTAAATGTTTCATGCCTGGCTTTCTTCCCGAATACAGAAGATGAGCAGCGAAAGAACATTGGATCTCAGAAAAGCGTCCACCAGTTAACCCTGGAGAGAGATCAGGCCCTCGCAGACCTTAACTCAGTGGATCGCTCGCTCTCCGACCTGTTCAGACGCTACGAAAACATGAAGACCGTTCTTGAGGGCTACAAAAAGGTATGAAATCTACTTTAAAGGGTTGAAATTTTGTCATTAAACACTTCTCCTGCTCAATTTAACATAGTTTTGATAAACGATTACGATTACGAGTGTATAGATGAAGAAAAGCATGAAAGACATCATCAAAATACTCCATCTACCATCAGTGGTTTCATTTTGGGGTTCCAGCCCTTTCTAGTTTAGAAATGCTGACTATATAAATGATACACTAATGATTCTGATGGTGTCTTGTCAGAATGAGGAAGTTCTGAAGAAGTGTGCTCAGGATTACCTCACACGCGTGAGGCAGGAGGAACAGCGTTATCAAACCCTCAAAATCCACGCAGAGGAGAAACTCGACAAGTAAGAGCGATATACTTGGGTTCTAATGCAACCTAATGTATTTCACTCTTACTGATTGCGTATGTTTTTCCAGAGCGAATGAGGAAATCGCTCAAGTGCGATCTAAGGCCAACGCAGAAGGCGTAGCGCTGAACGCCAGCCTGAGAAAAGAGCAGATGAAGGCAGAGTCCCTGGAGCGGGCGCTTGAACAGAAGGTAGACACGTTCACACGCTATATCACACAAGCAATCACATCCAGATTTTTTTTCTCCCTACATTAAATCCACATCATTATTTCCAGAATCAAGAGATTGAAGAGCTTACTAAGATTTGCGATGAGCTCATTGCAAAATTGGGCACCACGGACTAAGAGGAAGGAGAATCTGTCGGACCCAAACCCACCCTGACCTCTGGATCTCCAATTGCCATTTTCCCATGGGTCTGGAAGAAACAAGATAGGAGCTGAAGAATCAAATAAAAGAGTCCCAAATGTTTTTACAGATGAATAAAGTGCTGATGCTGGACTCGCACCTATATATGGTGGTGTAATGTTTCTTGAAGAGGGTGGGAAACACCACCCACATATCTGATTCTGATCTCATTTCTGCTGGCTGTTGTGGCAGCTGTGTGTATGAGAGTTTAGGAGAGCCTCTGGGAGTGTGTCCAGGTGGGATGGGATGCAGGTCATTGGCCTTGTTCGTAGTTTACATGATCGCACTGCTGCTATTTGTAACGGAGGGAGCAAATCATATTATTTACAGCTTTTTAGTTACATTACTTGCTTTGGTGTAATTATTTGCTTATATATTAGAGGCTCTGATATAAATTTAAGGAATGTTCTGAGTTGACAGCACTGGGGGTTATAATGTTGATTACCATGAAAATGTGGCTGTAAAATATTAACATAACAATAATCACCATTTTAACAGTATAGCCAAAAAAAAGCATGCATTATGCATGTAAAAATTATTTTAGTGTGAAGAATTTGTTTGTGTAAAGTTTAATAGAATTACTAAATACTGGACTAATTAAAACGTAAAGCCTTAAACACTAAAACTGCTTTACAGCTCAAATAATATGCATGTTTCAGAAAAAAATAAATAAAATGCTTATAGTGCTATAAAATTATATAATTATATAAAATTATAAGATCCCATTCGCTTTAATTGGAAGAGCCTCATTTTTTGGCTTGCTTTGAAAAAGAAAAGAAGGGATGAGTCAAAATGACATTTTTGTGGTAGTCAACGTTCTGCCACGAATGCTGTCGAGTTCAACTCGTACTCAGCTTGGAATATTACTTCACTGAGTAGCTTTTAGCATATTCAAAGCTTGCGTTGAAGAGAGTTCGTAATCCATTGTTTTCTTACTGTCTGTGTGTTTAGGTGCCAAACTATCAGAATTGATCATGTTCAGTGAGCTCTGGTGTTAGGAGATGTTTTGAGCCGTGAGGTCATAATCATCCAATCATGCTTGCTTGCAAAATGTTGACAGCACAAACGCAAACCGAACTGAAAGCACTTAAACTTTCTTTTAGTCATGAATTACTTTGAACTACTTTGGTTTCAGAGTCTGCATGAAGTACAGAGTTTGCCACGTCTGTGTCGAAAGGACAGAATCATTTTCGAAACGTTCAATGAAGTCTTTTCAAGAATTGACAATCTTGTTCAAAGTATGTGCCTAACTCTGAAGTGATGCTTTCCATTGGCTGTTGCTTCTTCTTTTTTTTACCCACAGTTGCTTTGTGCTATCTTATGCAAGATTTCAGCTCAGAATAACCAACTGCCAAATGAAACCGCTATCCGTGTGCCAAACATTACCGGGTCGTGTGGAGAAGTGGAGGCTGTAAATTGTCCAGTTGTTGTTTCAAGAGCGTGTTGGTGTTCTTTTACAGTACTCACTGACCTGTGTATATTTTTTATGAGAAGATGTTCTTTTATTGTGATATTAATGTTTGTAAAGTGGAAGAGAAAGTGAGAGTTGCACAGAAATCCCGTTGACTAATATATATTTTGTGCATAAATGCATTCCCTAAATAAAAAATAAAAAAAAATCGCTTGTTGACACTGGTTTAGATTTTTTGGAAATTAATATTGGTTATTACAACAAGATTCAATTTCACAGAATTCACCAAAAAAGAAATAAAAATCTAAAGCATTTGTAAATTTAAGTTTATTTTAATTTCAATATTTGCTATGCATTATTAAAAGTAAAAATTGTTTGTATTCAATAGACCTGAGATGAACATGAACTATCAAATTATTATCAATTAATTGCATCCAAAATAAAAGTTTGTGTTTACATAATATGTGTGTATACTGTGTATAATTTTACGTATACTTAAATACAAACACGTGCATGTATATATTTAAGAAAAATGTTTATATATTTATATATAATATCAATTATAAGAATATAAATATATAAATGTATAAACATCCAAATATTTTCATGTATACTGTATGTGTGTGTACTTCTATATACATCATAAATATACACAGTACACACATATATAATACACTTATTTTGGAAGCGATTCATCTTTTAACGTTTATATTATACATATAAATATACATTACATATTTTTCTTGAATATATATATATATATGTATATATATATATATATGTGTGTGTGTGTATGTATTTATACATATAAATATACACAGTACACAAAAATATAGTGTAAACAAATCTCTTTTTTTTAGACAGCGGTGTAACAAAGATCAATAAATACCGCAACAAATGTATTACTTGTTGTTAGTTAAAGTAAATTAGTGAGACCTTGTTATAAATTGTCACCAAATACTGCAACAAAAGATGTATGTGGCAGTAGTATCAGTTTACAGAGAGGATTCTCATGTTGTGAGTGTGTAGCACACAGGAGCTAATCTCTTCTTAAGAGGGAGATCTGGTGACAGGGTAGACTGGATATTAATATGTGCATTCATAACATAAGGAGAGATTGTCCTCATGTTGAGGACAGATGCACTGCAGAGAATTCAATCAAAATACACTGAACGTACACAAAATATGAAAAATATAGCTACTATATACAGATTTTTTAAAATATATATATTTTTTGAAAGTAGCTATTCTGTGGCTACTAAGTATAATTAATTTGATTACGTTTGAAACTAAAATCTGCATTAAAACTACATTGATATGCACTGATGCAACCCTCCATCTCCCCTGGGTTGCTTGTGCAGATATGTAGTGTGTGTTAAGCCGGTGTAATGCTCATGTGATGGATGCTCACTGTGGGATTATGGAGAGGTGCTGAGGTGTTTTGTAGTTAAGACTTCTACACTGTCCCAGCACTTTTGTAATACAACCTCCTCAACATGAAGACTGTCCTGGCCACGCTGGTCCTGTTCGCCGTTGTGCTACACAGTGAGTATTTAGTACCAAATAGATTCAGATACAGATTATTAAAATTTCATATCACTTTATGGTTATTAATTTAATGCTGCCATTACATCAAATTTAATTGCTCCTGTAAAATGAGATTCTACAGTTACACTTTGTTTGGTAACACTTTGTTACACACGCTACATGTACTTTTACAATATTACGCATAATTACATGCGAGTAACCATAAATCAAACCCTAATCCTAATGCTTACCATATAGTAAAGTACATTAATTATTGTTAATTAATATTACTCAAAAATTAAATGTAACAAAAACCTCTTAAAATAAAGCGTAACCCTTTATTTAAAGGTGTTTAGTTCTGTCAAATGATTAATCATAATGGATCACATCCAAAATAAAAGTGTGTGTTAACATAATATATAAGTGTGTACTATGTATATTTATTATGTATACAACATACGTATATATTCAAGAAAAATGTTATGTTTATATATTAAATATATGTATATATAATAATATGATTATATAAACATATATAAATGTAAATGTTTAAAAAAAAAAAAGTAGTATGTATGTGTCTTTATACAATACATAATAATAAATATACACAGTACACACGCATGTATGTAAACAAATGTTTTTATTTTGGATGCAATTACTCAGCTGACCTTTTTGGGTTATTGGATGAAACTCTGCATAATTTACAGTTATTGCTATAATAAGTACACTGTAAAATAAAGTGTTATGCAAAAATCAAAATCTTAATGAAATACTTTTTTGTCACACGTGAGATATCTACAAAAGAGAGTTTATTAATATTATTACTGCTGTTGTTGTTGTTTAATAAATATGTAAATAAAATCTCCTTTTATATACATTTTACATTTCAGCAACAATAATTCTTATACAGTAGTAAAAGCTGTTTATATTTTCCTACTACCCTTGTGAAATTCTTAATAGCATCTGTATGAAGTTTGAATAGGTTTAATCTCAGATCAGCTGTGTTGTCTTGTCCGATGTGTGAAGGTGAGGGGTTGAAGTGTTACACCTGTGTAGCAACTAACCAGGACGAGTGTTTCCGGCAGGGCTCGACTGTGTGTCCCGCTCACTCAGATGCCTGCTCCACCATCACAGGACCCAGTGAGTACATGCACACGCACGCGCACTTCAGCGATTCAAACTGCAGTTCACGTGTGGACCACTTGGGGGTGACATCACTCCTGACCAATGGCTAGTAAAGACCATTTATAGTTTGACCAAACTAGCAGTTGCCAGAGAGTAATCAGTCTTACTTTTTCCATTCAGTAACTGAATTAAAAAAGTTATAACCAGTCTTGAACAAATAAATAAGATGACTAACTTTTTAAGATACAATTTATGCAGCAGGCCCTATGTCTGTTGTGTTTCATATAGTAAGGGAGACCGGGGCTAGTTGTCACATGTTTTACTCGTGTTTATTTTTTACTTTTTTAAAAAAATTTTTTGAAAGACACACATCTTAAAGACTTAATTGCAAATAAAGTTAAACACTATTGCGGAATATTATTTGTGACGCAAATACACTATACAAAGTAAGTTTTCAAAATGAAGCATTAAACAGATCAATTGCAGATTTTGTAAAATTTAAACATTAATAAAGGTTTGTTAAAGATAAACTCGTATAGTTTCTAAGAATCAGCAATTCACTGATGTGAATTACAACATATTGCCATTTTACAAAACACATTTTTATTAGATTATAAAAAATAGGCCTGTAGGTTTCACTAATAAATATTACCTATCATACAAAAATAATAAATGTTATAGTTACAGCATAGGTACATTTCTGTTTTGTATTTAATCATACTTTTCTATCATGTAAAACACATCACATTATATATAGTTAAATATATAGTTGTTGCCATACAGTTAAACCACAGTAGCACAAAATAACCAATGGTTTCACTGTAGTTATACAAATGGTAATCAATACACACACACACACACACACACACACATATATCTCCATGGTCACTCCATGGTATTTTTCATAAGGGTTTACAGTATGAAAAGAATGGCTGTATGTAAAAATGAGAATTTTTAATAAGTATTGCTTATTTAGGGCTGTGTTTGAAACCCTTATGCAAAACAAATTGCATCTGCCTCGGATTCAACCTGCAAATAATGAGAAACAACTCTTGTGACAACTAGCCCCGCTCTTCACTGTTGCGCAACCCTGCCTCTGCTCAACCAAATGTGCAGACCGAACGTGGATTACTTGACGCATCCTTCAGCAATGTTTGGCCTGAGCAGATGTTTTTGTAAGTGTTGATTTGTAGTGCCCCTCTAATTCCACCATGTGTGTTCCTCACCACAGACTCCGTGATGAAGTCATGCGCTTACAAGTCCTTCTGTGACAAGTCTCACATGAGCAATGGGGAGATGAAGCTGGAATGCTGCTTCAATGACGACTGTAACGGCCCTCACCGGTCCCACAGCCACGGGGAGCACCACAACACCGCAATGAGCCTGGGCTCCAGCCCCATCCTGCTGCTGGGGGTCCTTCTGCTTAGACTGGCTCTCAGTTCCCTGTAAATCGGAACACAGGGACCCTTTAGTCACATGTGTAACTTGAATACACGAATAAATGATGAAGTACAGGTGTTAATGTAACAGCGGCGGAATAATCAGTGTGTTTTTGCTGTTAAACATATGGGGTTAAATAAACACTGCTTAGATTTGCTGTCCATCTCTTTTATTTTCTGTTGTGCATGAGCTCAGCCGAACATCTGCTAAACTAATGAATAAACTAATAAACGTCCAGTTAAAAATGTTGATGGTCTGTCTGATTCTAGTTAGTGTGGGTTCAGGTATCTGTTCCTCTGACTGTCTGTTTCCAGTAACCATGGAAAAGTAAGCATTGCTGCCGCATGTGAATCCGCACGCGGGCTACAGGACATCCCTGGCATGACGTCAGGCATGTGCAGCAGACACACGGGGCGTCTGTAACTTTCATAATGTGGTAGTGATGATGGCTGGTTTCAGATTGCAGCGCTGAGGGGAGGCGGTGAAACTCGTTTAAAAGTGTGGCAGGATAGAGAGAGAGAGAGAGAATCAGCGCTGCTGCATCCAGCTGCGGGTGTAACTTGTAAGACACTGATAATTCCCAGGAACAACGACTTCTGAGGTAATACATCGAATTGTGTTTAAAAACGCGTATAGTCTAACGTTACTGAATATTTGTCTTGGAATGAAGACACTGAAGTGTCTTTAATAAGATGTTTAACATAGCCGATATAAACTGCTGTAAATATGTAAATATGTCTTGTCCGTAAAAATTCTATATTTGATTCAGGTGATGTCAAGTGGTGTAACCACTTATACTTATGTATTACAAGATATATCCACGTATCACAAACTGTAATATGCCGCGAAAGATAACTTGGGCACACATACATTGAAGAATACACGTGGAATTACAATTATATTGTATTAACAAGCCTGCTTATTCCAAAATGTGAGGATAGCCAGCTATATTTTAGACATAACTTACTTGTAATCCATTGCAACTGTTTTCTAATGAAAATAATTCTTCATAAAGTTGCCTAAAGAACATTCTGTGAAGGTGTAACCTTGATATCTTATAAGAATGTATATTATTATAAGTCATAGTGAAATTAATGGTTGAAATCAAGCTTTGATGCTTGTTATCTCATCATTCCGAGACTTGAGAGCCACATATGGTTGATTTATCAATGTCCTATGGTGTGACATAAAAAAAACGGAAAAAAAAAAAACAACGAAAAATAGATTGAAGATAAACCTCTACAAATTAAGATACGTTGTTTTTTTCTCATGTTATTTGTGTTTTTTACATTTTGGCTATGTCACACCATAAGACACAGTTGCATCAGATTAGACAATTAATCGGTAGTGAATGAATGAGAAATGAATAATATTCACACAGGAAGTAAATCTAAGGACGTTTTCAAACTACCGAATTAAACGAAGCTTGCTCTGCAGGACTGAGCTTGCATTTTTAGGACAGTGATTATGACATAATGTTCAAATCTCATTAAATTATTGCAGTGAGTCACTGACAAGGCAGCTTTTAGTGGTTTGGAACAGAATCCCTCGGAGAAAGGGATTTTCTCAGTCAGGATATGGGATGTTCTGTTAACTTACGAGTACTTGGAGGAGTGTCCCGAACTTTAATTTAGCAACAAACATTGATATCGTGATGTGCAAATGACATCTTACCACCCCGTGGGTATGCATGCGAATAAAACATGCAATCTAAACTGTTTGTAAAATTGTCCGCTTTGTGGTTTTTGTCAGTAAGATGTGTATGAATAGCGGGGGTTGTTATGTAAGTAGTGCTGAAGTTTCTAGAAACTCAGATTTCCTGGAAACCATTTGGCTGCCGTTCATTGAAAGTTCTTGTGTAAATGCTGAGCTCTGGTTTTAATGCCGAGTTATTAGATAGATGTTTTTATGCAGTAGACGTACATGCCTTTGAGAGACATTAATGCCAGTATCCTCGGTGTCAATAATTGCAGGTCTTGTTTCTAGAAAACCCCTCTAATGGACAGTTTGAGTTGAGTGATGGAAAAAGTAAACACCCCAGTCATCTCTCTGCTATAGCCTAAGGACTTGAAAAATGGTGAGGGCAGGGGTAATAATCGAAAGACGGAGTTCAGAATGGTCATACACATGCTGTTTATCAGTGAAGAAAAACCCTTGACCTCGTTCGATTTAATTAGCTGGTTTCGTGAAGGTTCATTTTACATTGTAAAGCTTGTTTGATTCTCTTGCAGGTGAAAGTTTAGCCATGGTGGTCTCTTCTGCGTTGTGCATCTTTAGTCTCTTGGCTTTGGTTCGAGCCCAGCCTGAATCCCAGCAACCCAAGATTCAACTCCGCCTTGCGGGTGTTAAACGCAAGCATTACGAGGGTCGCCTGGAGGTCTTCTACAACAACGAATGGGGGACTGTCTGTGATGATGACTTCTCAATCGAAGCTGCTCATGTTGCATGCAGGGAGCTTGGCTTCCTGGGCGCTGTGGCTTGGTCCCCATCTGCAAAGTTTGGCCAAGGAGAAGGTAAGGAAGAATTCTGTTGGTGTATTACGAGCTTCTGTTCTATTGAAAGATCCATGTGCATTTATACTTGGATTTTATTGCTGATCCATCATGTTTTAGTCATTAGCGGTAATTGATACCATAAAAAAAAAAAACAGTTTAAAAAAAAAATATGGAAACAAGATTTAAAGTCAAGAGCAGACGTAAGCTCATCTCTCTGTCTCTTTACCATAGAAACATGATGATTTATCTCAATAAATCTGTCCAGAGATTGTAAATCAGTGGGTGGGCTGTGATTGAGCCCTATGGGAAAAGTAACCACTGGTCTTCCACTCTTATTCCACTTTCCACAAAGTAAGCAAAATTGATAAGTAGCATGTATAATGCATATGAAGGGAAATTCTGGAAGGGTTCATATCTGATAACTTTATATCGAAGTTAACAAAATCTAGCCAGACTAGAGTGGTTTAATCTGGTTAATTCTAGTCTAAAACTTCTGTCTTCATTCACTTCAAAGATCCATGACATCTTTGAGAAATTTTAAAAACTGAATAGACCTTTAAGCTTCAAAATGTATCATAAAAGTATCTTTTTTCAGTCAGTCAGTAAGATGATCTTGAAAACCCAATCAGTATTTCATCAGCATGTTCACTGAAACTTTTAAAAGAACAATTCATTTGCGAGAGGCAGATGTCAGGATTTTAAGTGAATTAATTTAGTCTGAACATCTCTAATGATTCTTTTATGAGAGTATGCTTTAAAAACTCACCTTCGTACAGCTTTTGAAATAGATAAGGTAGAGTAACAGAGTAAATTTTTAGTGAGCTGAACTGTTCCTTTGAGCAAATTAAGTAGCCTTGTAGTGACACCAACACAGCAAAATAGTGTTGGATTTTCTGTATTTGGTACCGATACCAGTGAAAATTCACGGTTCTCGGTACCAATTTCGGTACCAAAGCAAAACACAAAAGCATTAAAAAATTCACAATTTTTATTAATAAAGTCAAACTAAAATAAAATGTACAAAAATCAATGCCATTCTTTACTTATTTTAAGTAGTGTTTCAAATTTTTCCACAAATAATAAAAGTATGAAAAACAGAAAACAAGTTTCACCCAAATTTAATTTGTCTTTTAATTCATGAAACTTAAACACATTTTATTTTTTTTGGTAATTTTACTTTTAAAATTAAAGATAAATATTGTGTTGTTATTTCTTAAATAAACTTGTATTAATTGTTTGTAAACATTAGTCGTAGTGGTAACACTTTATAATAATGTTCAGTTGCAAGGCATTCATAAGTGATTAGTTAATGATCAACTAATCATTTACTAA
>JAUCMU010000002.1:5916408-5928813 GCA_032275025.1 Enteromius treurensis | reverse complement strand
AGTGTCGTTTAAGGGCCCGGAGATCACGGGCATCCAGTATGGTTTTACGCCCTTGACCCTTACGCACAGAGATTGTTTCAGATTCTCTGAATCTTCGAATGTTGTTATGCACAGTTGATGATGATAACTGCAAAGTCTTTGCAATATTTCGCTGGGTAACACCTTTTTGATATTGCTCCACTATCTTTCTATGTCTCTAGTTGAATGAGCTCTAACTCCTATGGGGCAATTCTGGCCCATTGAGGAGTAGGCTAGCAAAAAAGCATTCACAACCCACTTCGAAAGCCTTTGCTTCGAGACCGATAATCCTTTGGAGCGGGCACAGAAGCAAATGAAAAGCTGGTCAGACCTTTTGAAGGCTGCTGACCGCTCAATGTAGGCTCTCAATGCCCTGACCGGGCAGAGGGGGTTAGAGTGTTGATCCTATGGGGGGTAGCGCAGAGAGAGATACCACCTGTGATCTAACGGTGTAGAGAGCACCTTCGGCACATAACCGAGCCTTATTATTTGGCCTAAATTCCAGGCAGGCGGGGCTCACAGTCAGCGCTTGCAGGTCGCCTATTTTCTAAACTGATGCCAGTGCCAGTTTCAGAGCATTTTTTAGAGTCATCACTGTCATTTGCAGGGGGTTCAAAGGGCGCACCCTTAAGGGCTTCTAGCCCAGTGGGCAGGTCCAACGTGGGGATAGTGCGAGGGTGAGAAGGCCTGAGCCGTCTAGTCCCTCTTGAAAAATGGATAATGAGATTATCCTTGCCCACTGTCTGGCCTGCTATAGGGTTATGGTGGGCTGCGATGGCCGCTACGTATGCCTAAAGAGTAGAAGGGGAATATCCCCTGTCCAGCAGGTGTTGAAGAAATTACAGTATCGTGGATACTTCACATGACGAGGGGTTTTCGCTGCACTCTTCATAGCATACGTCTTGTAGATGGGGCTCTAGCCTAGGAAAGTTGTCTAGTACATGCTCGGGAGGAAAGCAGGCTTCCGTTGAACGGCCAAACATGAAGCGCCCACAGGCTGGGTCGTGGGTATCGAGCCTTCGGCCTGAGAAAGAAGGTCTCATCTCAAAGGAATGGGCCACGTGGGTGCCTTCAGCATCGTACAGGTCTGATTTCCATGGCTGGTTCTGCCAGAAGGGGGCTACCAGGAGGATCTTGTGACCTTCCTCCCTGAAACGGCTGATGACCTGTGGGATCAGCGCAGTTGGGGGAAAAGCATAAAGGAGGAGGCCAGGCCAGGCTTGAGCCAGGGAACTAATTCGTACAATCTCACTCATAAAATTTTTGCAAAATCGAACATATTTTATGAGTTGCCAATTCATATGAATTTGTATGAATGACGTACACCTAACCCCACCCCTAAATCTACCCATCACTGGGGTTTTAGACAAATCGTACGAGTGCGGTCATATGAATTAGCCACAGAAATGCCAACTCGTAATTAATATAGATTAATATATAATTAATTACATTAAAAACAAAAAAAAATTACTTTCTACATTACTTAATAATTTGTGAAAATATAGTCATGTTTTGTAAATGATTAGTTAATCATCATCTATCTATATCAACTCTATCTACAAAACATAGATAAACATATAAATATATCACTTATTAATTATTTATGAACACATAAAATTCATCATTAACTAATCACTTATTAATGCCTTACAACTGGACGTTATTATAAAGTGTTACCATGGTGGTAGTAGTAGCCTATCACTTACATTATTCTAAATAATAGTAACGCATTTCTGGCACAATGTCTACACCGAACTATTTTGACGGGTTGCCGTGACTACCTTTACATTTCTGTAGTGCTGGTTTACTCAAGTGAAACGGTAAAATGCACGTGAAGTGACTCTCAGAGGAGGGGCCTGTTCCATAAAACAAGTTTACCAAATAAGCCAGGCTTGTTTTAATTAGTCTGACTTATTTTGAAACAAATCAACTGACAATAAGTCAGATTAACTGAAATAAACCTGGCTTATTCGGTAAACTTGTTTTATGGATCAGGCCCATGTTCTGGAGATGTTGTTTATGTATTCATGTCCTCGTTGAGACGGCAGATGCTAAAATGACCGCAAGCGTCTCGCGCTTGTAAGTTAGTAAACAAAACCGCGCGTCTCTGCCATTTTTCCGTAAACACAGACATGCACGGAACATACAGGATTTGTGTTTAAGTCGATTTTTGCCACATAGTATTTACATATACTAGTTCATATACCAAACTGAAGGCTACATTCCCTTTTTAAACTGGATTCCAAGATTCTGTCCGCTTTTCTGCATCGCGGAAATCACGAGGGCGTAACGTTACGCATCAAGAACCGGGTTGACCAGGGGCCTGTTACATAAAACAAGTTTACCAAACAAACCAGGCTTATGGCAGATAGTCCAACTTATTTTAAACTGGCAATAAGTCAAACTAACTGAAATAAGCCCGGCTTATACTCTAATCTTGTTTTATGGAACAGCCCCCGGATACGCGGTACCACCGGTAACGTACAGTACGTTGCTTAAAAAATACTGGTACCGTGACGTTTACATTTTCTTAGTACCGACTTGGTACCGAAGAACCGTGTCTTGTTTTGACAACACTAATCCAAAATACAGCATCTGCTAGGAATTGACAAAACCAACTATTGTTCTTTGTTCCACAGGACGCATTTGGCTTGACAATGTCCATTGCACAGGGAGAGAGAAATCTTTAGCTGAATGCCCCTCAAATGGCTTAGGGGTGTCAGACTGCAGACACAGTGAGGATGTTGGGGTGATTTGCAATCAGAAGCGCATCCCCGGCCACAGGTTCATCAACAGCATGAATAACAATGTTGAGGTATGTCAACTCTAGGTTCACCTTATTTAACATTAGTTTATTAACCTAACTGAGTTTGACTGTGCTTAGTTACTTGGGATTTACTGAAACGCTGCGCAGATGTGAATGCATAGCTGCTAAACCAACCCTAAGGCTCTGCTGGTGATAATTGGGTTTATATGCCTTTGAAAAACCTTTTTAGAAGTTCCAGGGTTTAACTACAGGGATAGTGTACTCCCGAAAACTGCACTATGTGTATCATCAAAACCACATTGTTTTTCATCAGAAGAACAAAGAATCCTACCCAGAAAAGCGTTTTGTCTTAAACCAGTGACCACATATCTTTGTCATATCCGGAAATTCAGTTCGGAGTGGCGGTTCTGCTTCTTGGTGAGCATTCCCAGTCACTTTATCTTTTGGATAAAAGGAAGCGAAGGTCTGTTACCACAGGTCACACATTCCTCTCGGAGTTTGCTGCTCTAGAATAGTTTATTAGCATTCAATTCTCATTTTATGGCATGCCAGCTGTCCACACACCCCTATGTCCTTTGATGCAAAGCTCTGTGCCGGAATTAACCGATATTTGTATATTTGCCATGGTACTATGGCAACCAAGGTAAGCTGCTTTAAAGATGGACTTTTAAGAGCAATCAAAGAGCCCATGGTGTGCTTTTCCATTTCCACGACCCCTAGATTTAATGGCTTTACCACATGCATGTGCGTCTTTACCCCCAATCCTTCCTGTCCCTGAGACGTTCCCCTGCTCCTCTGATGCCTTCTTTGGGAATTGCTGACTAATGGAAGGAATGATTTCAAAATAGAATCCCAAGCGTTAAATGTGAATTCTTTAATTGTGAGAAGCAAAAAGATTGGTTATTTTAGTTGGTCAGTAGATTTGAATAAGGGGTAGTGTTTTACTGGCTCGGTATGAAAAATACCAGCCACCAGGTTCAACTTCCTATGATGTCACCGGTCAGGCGACAGTCTGTGAATGAATGTGAGAAGTTGTTAGCTATTGGTAGGTGTAATCGTGACTTTTCCCTGCATCACATACCAGAAGTTTGAGACACAGACGCTCCTCTGTGAGGCTCGTCTGAGTGAATTGTCAAACACCAGGCTGAACTAAACTGAGACAGACACCCGGATTCCTCAGGCTTACTTCCACCGCCAATGTTTTTATAAGCAAGAGTCCATCCTTTTGCGTATTTTTTCTCATCAATGGACAATTTGACGTCAGAAATAACAACGGGGAGCAGAAACTGGCAGCTGAACAGTGCTAAATTCTTAGCACGTCACGAGCGGTGGATTACAAAATTCTTCCACAAATATTATCTTTTGCTAAAACTGGAAAACACTTTTTTTAATGTCATAAACAACACTGTTTCAATGCCTGCTTTTATTAACCTTTCCTGGGTGTCAGCACAGCTAGCCAGTGTGTGCTCCACCCAGCAAACATTGCCTCCATAAAACCTTCTTTAAAGTTGTAAGAGAAGATGACAGATGGTTTTACTGCTGCTATGATCTTATTTACATGCAAGGAAACACTACATTACCCTGAAAACATGCAGTGTTTAGCATTAATACTGGAAATTAGTGCAATTTCAGAGCCCATAAATGCAGTGCAGCTACTTGATTAGCTGGGTTTAATGGCTTGTGAAACACTTTAGACAAGTCATTCAAAGACCTTTCTTTTTCTTATTCAAAGCGCAAAGCGCTTGTTTTAATGAATGTTTCCTTTGGCTGAATTTAACGTTCACATTTTCTGTTAATAAAGACACTGGCTAAAATACTTAGACCACAGCAACCAAACAGAACCGTGTAGAAAACTCCAAGCAACATGCTAACAATCGCAGTAGCATTGTAACATCACCACCAGAAATTCTGTTTTAATGATATATTTAACTATTTATATTCCTTCCCCCATTTTTCCCACTATATTATCTGCCTCTGAAACATAAACCGTTTTTAAATTCATTACTGACCACACACAGCTGCACACAAATTTATTGTCTAAACTAATAAGAAGTCATGGTTCTCAGAACAGACGGCAGATGTAAATGAATGAGTGAATTGTTTGTTTTGTATTCTTGTAAACATTCAGTGGAACAGAAGAACAGCCTATCGTATAATCAAATGAATCTGCCACCACACATGGAAACAATCGGAGGTCCACAGAGTGGTTACCAAGGGTTCAGAGCATGCAAACTCTTTACTTGGTTTGAGTTCAAGAAAATTCTGCAATTAATCAGCTAATGATTATATGGCTTATTTACATGCTTGTCTACAGCAGATGAGAATATGCAACTTGCTTAAATACAATACGAGCAGTCCTCAGGAATGAACTTTAGAACATTGTAAGGTCATGTTCATTATGGTAGATAAACAAGACATAAAGAAGATTAACTGCTTGTAATATATAAACACTGTTTGTCATGGAGATTTATAGGAATATGGATTGACTTCCAGCCAGAGCATGCTCTATAGCAGGGATTCTCAGATCTTACCCTGGAGGTCCAATGCAATGTGTTTGATTAGGGTTAGAGCTAAACTCTGCAGTGCATTGGACCTCAAGGGTAAGATCTGAGAAACCCAGCTCTATAATCTCATACTCAGTTCATGAAGGACAGCTCTGCACAGTTTAGCTTCAACCCTAATCAAACGCACCTGATCCAGCTAATCAAGGTCTTCAGGATTTCTAGAAACTTCCAAGCAGATGTGATTTGGAGCTGGTTGGAGCTAAACTGTACAGAACTGTGGTCCTCCAGGAATTGAGTTTGAGACCAATGCTCTAAAGTCACCCAGCCAGTGTCGGCCTCTACAGAATGCACCAGTGGTGAACTTAGATGCTAAATGCAGCTTGAGGCGGTCAAAGGTCAGGACTTTCCAACAGGAGTATAGGTGTTGGCTTTCTCTCACATTCCAACAAGATACTTTGTGATGTCTAGACAAAGAAAGCTGTTAGATTTAAAACCAGGAAACCAAGAAGTAAAGGGAGGGGAGTTCAGATGTGAGATTAGAATGCATTTAAAAGCTTATTTATTTTATTTTTTTTACCTGGTAGCTATGACTGAAAGGTATTTTGAGAACTAGTTCTAGAGTGTTTAATAGCCAGTCTGAAGATTTGGACATTCATTTTGAAACCTCTCTGCCAGTCTGTGTTTGAGTTTGACACCAGACTACCTGTTTTTCCCCCTGGGTTTTTATTTTTTTTTGGAAGGTCTTTGTTTTGGCAAAGGAATTGCTTGACCTGTAGAAGCTACTTGTGTCAAAGTCTAGACCAGCTTACTTAAGTCCAAATCTAGGCTGAGACCTGAGTGAGTTAAAAGGCTTTCTGTGCTAAAAATGATTCTCGTAGCTTCATAGTTACGTTAATGGTTAAGCCACTGATGGCAGATGGAGTATTCAGATGATGTATTTCATACATCATTTCACAGAATATCATCATATCAGACAGAAGCACTCTGTGAGGTTACAAGATATCTTGCAAGTATATAGATATATTGCAGCTATATCTATACACTCATATATATTCTCCAAGAACCCAAGACTTGTTCTGACTAGTGTTTTTGGCTGCAAGGTTTTGAGTTATGGAAGATCAGCCTTTTGGGAAGAATCTCCAGGTTTAAACATAAATATGCCCAGAGATGCTCTGTGGAATGAGAGTTCAGGGGTCATGTTAAGCTGACTTGTTCCAAGGACCCTTGTGACCCTACTGAGTTGACCATTAACTCTGTCATGCTTTGTTTCTTGTCTTCACTCTTTATTTCCATCATGCACCCAGACTTGTAAGCGATGCCGTGACACAAAGTTGACCCTGAAACAAAAAGCATGTCTAAAAATGGCATTCCTCTCAGACAGTTGTAGACAGGCTGGCTTTGGCGTATTGGTGTGAATATGAGTTCTCTGTAAGGGCGACGACACACTGAGCTGAAGAAACGCCCTGCTTTTTGGGGGGTGGGAATGATAGCTTCTACATATGTTCGCCTTTGTAACGGTGGAGAGAATCCAGATGTTTTCCATGTGGCCTCTTTCTTGGAGATTGCTTCAACAAGAATCATTATACCAGCTGGATCTCACATTTCCCCCCTTTTATCATTTGCTTCCTTATAGTGTTTAAAATTCCCTCAAACGTTCCTCAAAACCACAAACCTGCACAATCAACAAGTGTTTTCACTCCGAGTCCCTAGAACAGGCACGTGGATGACCAACGTGAAACACGAGGCAGGAAATGAATGAGAGAGGAGATTTTGACTGCGTGACTGTACCAGACACTGTCACCTCTCCCTCGCCCACATCGAGAAGCCCCAAGGAGGAACATTAACGGCATGTAAATATTTTGATATCTGGATTCCATGAACGTGAAAAGGTGGTTCTGTCCCAGCTGGCACCTCAGCAACTGAGGAATGTCTGGACTACGAGGGGCTTCCAGCCTTACTGCTACCGTTTCCATTGCTTAAACATGGACCCCTCGCTCTTAAACGCAGTCAGATGTGGTAATGGTTTCTCACTTAGATGAATGAGTGTAAGTGCATACGTCTCAAATGTACTAGTCTACATGAGTTGACAGACAGCATTTACAGTCTCAAAGACCTCTTTGTCAGGTCTCATTTTAAAAAAAAAAGAAGCCTGGACACCATGAAGTAAAGGTGATGTGATTGAATGAAAGATGACGTCGGTTTGGTTGTATTGTGTACACATTTAGATTATGACCAGTGATTTAATTCAATAAACATCTTGTTGTATGTTAAAGCTAATATACAGCTTTTGAATGGTTATTTGCTTTGACCTTAACCTTGATGGCTAATAGATTTCTGGCATTATTCAGTATTTTATTTTTCCAGCAATGTCAGACATCTTTTTAACTTCTCATTAGCCGCAGTTGCTTGCTTTTTTAAAATTGATTTCAATATGTGTTCACTGTGTATTAGACACAAGACCTTGCCATTGGTTTGTTAATGCTGATCAGAGCATTGAGCTATGTGAAACAAAAAAAATACCTTCAATTTGATTTCATAGTGTTTTCTGGTTAAGAGACCTCAATACGGTCCATTTTCTTTGGTGTCTCTAGGAATTCCCCCAAAACAACACCTTGGATTTGAAGTCTTGATGGCTCCTGTCGAACTTGTCATCCTATCAGTCAGGAAGATTACCACATTGCCTTCATTGTTGGTCACTGCATGTCGAGTCTTGGACCAGACATTCTTCAAATGTAACAAGGCATAAATTGTTGGTAGTATTATGTACAGAGAATGTTCCTCCTTAGACTGATACTTTATCCCTTAAAGGGTGCTTGATGAATACCCAACACCTGCAACTTAGTGGAAAGCCTGAAGCGGTAAACTGGTTTGACTTAGGTCTGTGCACACCTAATAAAAAAAAATTGTCCTGAATTGAGAGAGGAGCCCTGTTAAAAGCATACATTTCTGATTAATGATTGGAAGACTTTTAAAAAATATTGTTACACACAGCTAATTCTATAATTTATAAATAATGACCAAACTGGTCATGCTGCATATATTTGTTTAGATTGTGATTAAAAGGCAGTGGTTCTGCAGAGGTTTCATGCAGTCTGATTAAAGTCAGAGTGAGGTAAACTGTGATACAGATTTTTGGTCAGTCCGCCCAGTACTACCTACAAGGCATTTTCGCATATATGCGTAAATATGAGGATTTATGAACATTCCAACTGTATTTTCCATCAGCAAACTCAAATGTACCCGTGCCATCATCAGTAGATCAACCTCTGAATATTATGTTCTTATGCAAAACCTGAGATTGATCAAACAGGGCGTCTCTTTGGCTTAAAATTATGCAGTGGAAGGTGTCTGGTCTTGTTTCTTTAGGCGGAGGTCACGCTATTAGGCGTAAGTTCTTCCTCACATCTGGCTGGATGACCCAGACTCACACCCTCATCTTCAACACTCAGCTCTTTGGTTTCCTCCAGACTTCCTCTGCTTAAGCAAACAGCGATGTGTCTGACTCGAGAGCCCACTTCAACTGGACCCAGCCCGTCGGTCTGGCCTTTATATAGTAATATTTACATTAAACTTCGTTCTGCTCACTCTGCGTCTACAGCATTTAGGTCCATTTGAGGCCGCCACATTCCTTTGGCTTCATCCCGTTGCCCAACTTTCTTTCTCTTTTTTCTTTTATGCACACACATTCACATCAACACAAGCCGAAATTACATTAGAAGCCACAGTCTTCGTCTTATGTTCACCGTGGTCAGTTGAAACATGTCCGGTAACCACCTCCCCATTAATAGTACAACATTGCTGGGTTTACACATCTAAAACATTCCTTTCAGTTGATATCATGGCAAACAGCCCTCATGAGGGTTTTTTTTTTTGTGGTGCTAACAAAGATGCTTTTGAATTTTATAACAGTTAACATTCCTTCTAGCTATAAGATTCCTGTAAATAAATGGATCGACTGACAGATTAATGCGTTACTGTAATGAAACTTCTGAAACTCCTCAAAATCTAGGATGACCACCGCAAGACTGGTTAAGAATGTTTTTAGAGATATTGAAGCAAGGTTTTTGGTCAAATTCCAATTTTAGCCTTGTCTTATAAACTGTATCTGGCCAGCCTTGTCAAATGGGAGTCATGAATTATCTGGCTCCTCGATTTGGCCCTCAGATTCCACCCTGAAGGAGTAGAAGACAGTCTTCTCATTAAAATAGTGTCTGCAGAGCTTTTTCCAAGTAATTTATCGCTGCGTGAGGAAGTGACCCAAATAAATGATCCATTCTGGGAATATTGAGGGAATTCTGATAATGACATGCTCTGTCCTCCTTAGGCTCTTGAAGAACGGGTGGAAGAAATCCGTGTAAGACCCATTTCATCCCATCTCAAGCGCATACCCGTCACGGAAGGCTACGTGGAGATTAAGGAACGGGGCAAATGGAGGCAGATCTGTGATGAGGAGTGGACCCCCTTGAACAGCCGAGTGGTCTGCGGAATGTACGGATTCCCCGGGGAGAAGAAGTACAACAACAAAGTCTACAAGTACGGAAAAGTCCCCACTGCTTTGCTTTGCATGATAAACGGCCATGAGTTAAACATGAATTTGAACCCTTTGAAAATGAAGATACATTTTCAGGCCTTTGTGATTAGGAAAAGAAAAAACAGACAAGAAAGAAAGCAGACACACACATAGAGATTTTAGGGTTTCCCCAAAAGTAACATCAACTTTCAAGTTTCAAGTTAACATGCAAACAGGCAACAAGAGTTATTTAATCCTTAGATGTGTGTGAACGCCTCCCCATGTGAATCATGGCCAGATTGTTTCCCAACATAATCCTTGGCCGTGTCCCATCTAGCAGAGAACATTGTGTTTCCACTGCAACTCTGTTAGGGACATTTTATGGTATAACTGCCAATAAATTATCATTTTAGGGTGTTTTAACCACATACTTAAAAACACTATAATGCACAAAAGTTCATAGCCAGTGTCTATATTTTTGTTCTAGTTTATAAAAATAAAACATTCCAGGATATGTTCAGAAAATGTTTTTATTTTTTTTAGGTTTTTCATGGGTTTATTTCTAAACTAAGCAAAATACTAAAGAAAGTTATGCCTGGTGATATTTAAAGATGAGGTTAGTCTATGTTTGTTTGTTTTTTTGGAACATTTCATAATGGTCCACTTTTTGGTCCATGTGACCTTACTTTTACTCAGTGTTAAAATTGAGCCTGGGCCTTAATGTTGTTCATGCATGCCTTTGAGAAATACTGTTTGACAAACCAGTTAATGGCGTTATAAATGGCATTGTTTTACAACGCAATTTGGCATTGTACGATGTCTAATGTGAAATATCGAGATTGATGATGGCATCGTCGTCGTAGGTGGTGGTTGGTGGGGGGGGGGTGTTTTAGTTGTAACTAAAACACCAAGCCCCATCCCACAACAGACAAAAATAACAGTGTTCAAGAATGATAGTGCGCGCAAGTGCTTGAATTGCGCGTAGATGACACATCAAGCGCACACGAGGGTTTGAAATGAGCTCGCGGGCCACGTTTCTTCACATGTACATCTGTTTTCCTCTCGCGGAAATGATTTACCGTGCTCGCCAGCATCAGTGGTGGACTCGCTTATTAATGGCATAGATTTGCCGCCAATCCCGCCATGGATTAAGTGTGTTTTTCGCAAGCCGGTTGCTGCTGTGGCTCAGCATCTTGATGTCTATCGGCCATCGGCTATAGACCCAACCCTAATCCCAATCTGCGTATCAACCAAAAAAATGCTATTAAGATGGAAACATTTTTTTTACAGAACTCAGAACATGCTGTACTCATTAAACAAGTGTTTAAAAATGTCCTAATCTGAAGGAAAGGAAACCTGCAGGCTTCACAGATTGTTTGAGTCGAGATGTTTGCTGAACTAGGGTTTTCTCTGGACTGTGGAGTCATGGGAAAAGTAATTTTTTCCAAGGTTATATACCTATAGTAATCATAACACATCCCCCTGAGTAATGGTTGATATCTCATAAATATCTGAAATATGAGTTTAATGCCATATTTTAATTATTTTTGTAGCACAACTGATCTTTATCTTTGGCTCTGTTTCACAGATCACTGTCCATGCGCAAGAGAAAGAACTACTGGGGTTTCTCAGTGAACTGCACAGGAAATGAAGCCGACCTGTCCAGCTGTAGGGTGGGCAAACCCTTGGCGCCCAAGCGGAACGGCACATGTGGACGTGGCCTGCCCGTGGTGGTCAGCTGCGTGCCTGGAAGAGCTTTTGCCCCTTCATCCTCCATTGGCTTCCGCAAAGCTTACAGACCAGAGGTTGGTAGCGTTGAATTAGCATAAGTAGCCTTACATTTTAAGTAGATGTAATCACTAGCGCTACTTAGCATCAGACTCTGGAAGTAGTTTTCCTAAGAATCAGTGTCTTGAGTGAAAGAAAAGTCATTCATGATTGTGTTTCCTGGTTAGCATTGGGCTCACAGACAGAAGGTTGATAAACTAGCTATTATATACAGTACTATTTAAAAGTATCCTTTGTAGAACATATCCAACAGGGAAAAGAGGTCATAGAAAATAGTAGTTCATGGCATGTACAATTAACAGAGCATGAAGTTCGCATTAGCGGTCTCATGGTGCTTCTCAACAGCAAAAACAGTACCAGCAGAAACATAAAATGCCCTTCTAATCATCTTTCATTAAGTTTTCCAGTTGGCATGAGGTTCACCCAACTATTTGATAAAAAATTTACCATGGTTTAACAACAAATAAAACCAAAAAACAATGGTTACTATAGTTAAATTATGGTAACCAAAAAAATGAAGCCTGGCACTAACCAGAGTTTAGCCATGGTATTTGTAGTAAAACTGTTGTTATACAAATGGTAGTTGACTTTATAAAAAATTACATGGTTACTACAATTTTCCTATAGTACAACAATGATTCATTTTCATAGGGGTTGCCTTAAACTTATGGCGCTTTTCCACTGCGTGGTACGACTCGGCACGGCTCGTTACGGTACGGCACGGCACGGCTCAGTTTGCGTTGCCACTGCAGTTTAGTACCGCTTTAGAGTGGGCGGGATTATTCACGTGTCGTTATAGTTGCGCCGCCTCTACTGCC
>JAUCMU010000002.1:5905740-5916308 GCA_032275025.1 Enteromius treurensis | reverse complement strand
CAGTTTAGTACCGCTTTAGAGTGGGCGGGATTATTTACGTGTCGTTATAGTTGCGCCGCCTCTACTGCCGTGACATCCTCGTAAACGCGCCACAAACAAACACACAACAATCGAGTATTTTTCATTCCGCGTCGCCCCATCAAGCTCTCGCTGGATCCGCTCCTCGGCTATCAACGAGAGGAACATCTGTACTTAATCCAAATTTGGTTAATACAAAAAGGCATGTTTCTTCACACAAAAGCGTTGCGTCCGATTCTTCGCTCACTGTGCTGATTTAAATCTAGCGGCTCTGTTGTGTCTCGTGTCGCAAGTTCTGTGACGCAGTAATGACGATTTTCTCCGGCCAATCAGTGACCAGCAGAGTTTACACGTCACGTTTTGGTAACGGAACGGCCTGCTTGGAACCGCGGCTGAGGTGGTACTAAAAAAAGGACCAGGTACCAGGTACTGTTACCAGTAGAAAACCCCCCAAAATTGAGCTGTACTGAACCGTACTATGCAGTGGAAAAGCGCCATTAGTAGAACATGGCTTACATGGACACTATAATGACATAACATCCAGAAAAGGAAGTTTGTATTACAAGTACTACAAGTGCTGCTTAGCAGCAAGAAGGGATGCTGGAATAAAAAATAGTTTTCCCTAAAATCTCCTGTCATCTGCAATGATATAATGAAGGAAAATTCCTTTTGGACTGTCTTTCATCAGCTGTTTCCGGTTAGCACTGGGTTCACAGACTACTTGTTTGTTCTAATGCACAAATGCAAATTAGTTTTCCATTTAGAGGGCTGAATGTTAAACGCTAAAGTTGCAGTGTCTCTCAGAGATGATTTGTGGTTGAGGAATTTTTGCCGTGTCTGTTTTCCCTCATCTTTCGGCCTCTTACACTTCTGGAAAGAAACGCTTCCTCTTCTATTGTTTTGCTGTGGATCATCATGTTCATTCGGCTTTGGATGTTACAGTGACTTTTCAGTCAAGTAGTACATTAAATCAGATTTCCTTTTCGAAGAAAAGGAGATTACATAATATTCAAACATGGCCCTAGAGATCTGAAGTGAGTGTGTATAAACAAGGGTTCGGGGAAAAAGATGATCGGAAAGGCTGAACAAACACAGGTCACTGAGGGTGTGTGGACTGATCATCCTGTTAATGTCTTCCATGTCTGATTTCGCAGCAACCCCTGGTTCGTCTGCGGGGAGGTTCGAATATCGGTGAAGGGAGAGTGGAGGTGTTGAAGAATGGTGTTTGGGGAACCATCTGCGATGAT
Organism: Enteromius treurensis; assembly: GCA_032275025.1. Classification (NCBI taxonomy): domain Eukaryota; kingdom Metazoa; phylum Chordata; class Actinopteri; order Cypriniformes; family Cyprinidae; genus Enteromius; species Enteromius treurensis. Next base: position 5,915,043 of record JAUCMU010000002.1, on the reverse strand, counting down.
AACTGGAACCTGAGGGCTGCTACCGTTGTGTGTCGAGAACTGGGATTTGGGAGCGCCAAAGAGGCTCTCACTGGAGCCAAGTTAGGACAAGGTTAGTGAGTACATTATCAGTGGTTCTAAAAAAGATGGATCATGTGGTGGATTGGGAGTCAAATCCTATGAGTACTTTGATTCTGAGACATCTCCATGAGATTATTTTGATTTCCAAAGGGACAGTTCACCCAAAAATGAAAATTCGGTCATTAATTAATTACATACAGGTCAATTCCAGATCCATAAGACCTTCCTTCGGTCATCTTCAGAACACAAATTTAGGTGCCCCTATTATGCTCTTATTTTGGTTTTGGGAGCCTCAAACAACAGACCAAAAAACGTTTTTAATATTCTTTTAATATGCATTTGTTTTTATCTTATTTGTTCAGCGAAATGAATTTCCATTTTCATTCAGACCGACTTGTTTCAGTGATTCAGAGTCTACTCAGTGTTGGGCTAGCTACTCAGAAAATGTAGTGAGCTAAGCTGTCAGTTACTCTACATAGAATTAAGCTTAACTACACTAAAGCCACTACCCTGAGAAATGTAGCACGCTAAGCTACAGCAACATGGTAAAAGTATTTCTAGTAGTAGTAGTACATATAAGCTTTTTTTTTTTTTACCAATTTTAATTTTACCAATTTAATTGAACCAATTTAAAATCAATGCTACCTTAGTGATAAAAAATGTCATTTAAACATATAGGCACGCATAATTGTGCAATAATTAATTAAACAATAGTTCCAAACCAATTTGGCAACAAAAACAAACATAATAACAAAAGGTGTCGAGAGTGTGTATGTATTATTATCTGAATGCATGCGTATGTGTAACTCAGTGCAGCTTAAACCACAGGACAAACCACATTAGTAGAATGACAAACTATTCCAAACAGTACCAACATGGCAAAAAGACTGTTGTCTCAGTCAGCATCATGAACGTCTTAAGGTATGGCTACAGCGACTCCCCCCTCGGGATCAATTCCTCTCCGTCCTCTGACATCTTTCCAAAAAGTGTTCACCCGAGCATGTCACACGTCCGATCCAGAAGGTGGAGCTAACACCAAAAGCTCATTGCCAACCGCAGTAAGAAGTCACTGACATTAATGCGGCCGTGTATGGTGGTGGCATCATATACTGATCTAGGATCAGTGATCCGTAGTATTTGTATTTCCGATTTGTGCTTAAGCATCAGAAATGCTTGGGAAAATTTAATGTTAGCTTGTGTGGATGCTACTGCACTACTTGATCAATAAAAGAGCTTTGCTACTGAAAAGCTATTTGATTCGGAAAACAGCAACACGCTACTGGAAAATGTAGTTAAACTATTAGCGTCAGTACTTGTAGCGATGCTACTGCCCATCACTGGTTACACTCTGCATGAAAGGTCATTTTCAAAAATGTACAGAAAACAGGTCTTCTGCTTGTGCATTCCTCTGCTTGTAAATAAAAATAAAGAAAGAAAAAATTAAACTAATGAAATGCAATTAACCATATAATAATGCATAGCTAATAGCTAATAAGAAATCTTTAACATCTACATTTTAGAAAATGATGTATACCTATTAAGCAGGAAACAAAAATCAGACACACATTGTTCTAAAACAGCAAGATCTACTGCAGCCTCTGTCTCTGGCATTCATCAGACGTTCCCGGATCACTGCTTTTTATTAAAGAGTCTTTGATCAGGCGCACGAGAGGCAGAACTTGATGAGAGATGACACAGACGTCTAGAAATATTTCAAACTTGCCCACTTGTTGCAATTACACTGCAATTGTGAAAGTTCATTCACTGTAAACTATGTAGAATATACAATTTCTTTCTCCAAGAGGGGTTTTTCAGGACTGAATACAAATTTGCTGCCAATCTTCAAATTTACGAACACCACTTTAAATCGGTCTCCAAGCTGTTTTGATTCACATTAAAATGCGTTCTTCCCAAACAAAGGTCCTTTTGTGGTATTCTAGGGCTTTATTTTCTAATGTTTTTAAAAGTTGAAAGTAAGATCAACAACTCTATGCTTGTCCCAGACTAAACAAATACTACTTCAGTTCTCCTGAATCACCCTCCTAAAACCCATCTGATATGATTATGTCAGAACTTCAAATAAACACAACTTTTTGCTGCCATTTATGCTTCATGTGACTCCGAAACTACATATAAGAAAGAAAAATGTCATTTAAACCTGGTCCAAGAACACCCTGTTTTATATATTATGCCCCATTTATATATCATCATTAACTTATTCTGAATGTGTGTCTTCTCAGGAATGGGTCCGGTCCACATGAATGAGGTGGAGTGTTCTGGATTTGAGAAATCTCTCACTGACTGTTACTTCAATAATGATGCTCTGGGCTGCAGTCATGAGGAGGATGCTGCCGTACGCTGTAATATACCTGCCATGGGTTTCCAGAAGAGGGTGAGGACCTTGACACCCCCCTTACACATTCTATTAATGTTCTAACATAAGTTAGAAATACACAAATTGGTACTTTTTACGACAGATACGTCTAAGCGGAGGAAGGAACCCATACGAGGGACGTGTGGAGGTTCTGACCGAGAAGAACGGTTCTCTGGTTTGGGGAACCATTTGTAGTGAAAACTGGGGGATGATCGAGGCCATGGTGGTCTGCAGACAGCTGGGATTAGGCTTCGCAAGCCATGCGTTTCAGGTAAATCTACTTATTCAAGTGCTCACTAATCTTTTCTGAGGGCAACATTCACCAAAAAAGGTCTATTGCGTATCCAAGCCTAGTAGTGTAGAGAAATAGATATGGACCTTTTCCGATCCCATCCCCTTATCTCTCTACCACTTCACTTCCTGTCATTTGTGATCTATCCTATCTAATAAAGGCAAAAATACAAAAAAATAAATATAAAAAACCCCCCAAACTTTCAGTAGCCACAGTGCATCGTTTCATGCATGCGTCATCATTTGTGTGAGACTATTTTGGGGTACTTGGTGTAGATGAAGGACTTTAACGAGAGAACGTGCCATGTAGTCAGTATGGTGTCACCATTTAATCCACCACAAGTTTCCTGGATCCCATAACGGTATGAAATCCCATTGATTTAATTAATTAATATTTAAAGATGTGTGATCAGATCACACAGACCGTCTAGGGCTGAGGACCAGAGAAGGGTATTTAACAGCCCAGTGACAAACTAATGGTGATACAGGCCTGGTAACTATTAACGCATTAGAAACGGTATGGAGGGAATAGCTTGATGGGCACTTTTATGAGTGGAAATTGGGAAACCCTTAAGTGCTTTTGCAGGGTAATGCCATGATTAAGTGTTATTATGATGACTGACTGAAATTTGCCACTAGCTGAGGCACATGGCTGCATGCCAAGACATTATGGCCATCACGGCTTCAACTTTGGGACACAAAGCAGTTAGTTTTCATGTCACTCACAGTCATTATAAGTCCCACCTGAAAACGCCAGAGTAATGAATCATCCAGGTTTACAAGTTTATTTCTTAAATACCTTATATATTAATTTCTCTTTTTTAAATACTGTATAGAACGTGACTAATCAATGACGGTAAAGACATCACAAAGACTTTACTTTTAATCAAATAAATACAGCCTTAGTGAACTTAAGAGACTTCAAGGGAGCCAAACTGCACAAATTGGGAAGTTTGTTCACCGACATGCTGTCGGTCACGTTTTCTGTTACCGAACTTGAAAAGTGTAAGATATGATTTCCAGATGTCGGGGTGGCCATTAAATATTTGTCTGACAGTCTGGACCGGTGAGTCTTTCTTTCCAGACAGCATGTGTGAAGGGTTTTACAATATGGAGAGTTGAAGGAAGCACATGGAAAGTCTGACAAAATGTGCCCACATTCCCCTGCCCACGGCGGGAGTCCAGCAGCCTTATCTGTGACTCAGCTCTAACACAAAACACACGGAAAACACACCATAATGCTAGATGATTACTCATCGTGAACATATGTTTGTGCAGTCAGGAACACTGACAGAGACTTTCCCATTTTGTGGGGTACAGCATGTCTTGTGTTTCGGACCTCTAACTTATGCAACAGATGTAATGACTAGCAATCTTGGGAGCAGATGCTCGAATCACGTGCAGTACATTCAGTCGGTCTGGAAAGCGGGATTAAACAGCCCTCGTTTGGTGAGAAGGTGTAATGACAACCAGATTTCCAAGTTTGCTTCAGGCCTAAAATAATTCAATAAAACGGAAACCATGTTTTCTGAAATAAAATTCATTGAAAATCAATTCATGTAAATATTTTATTATTTTATACTTATTTATTTTATACTTATTTTAATTCAAGAAAATATCATTTTCGATTAAACATACAAATTAAATATACTTTAAAAAATCATTAAAAAACCTCCCTAAAACTATTTTCGAAAAAACAAATTGATTTGGTTCAGAGACCAGAATTAATATTCTTACTCAACGACGGTGGAAAAAAAGAAATAAAACAAAATAAAAAATACATCTTTTTTTCTGCTAGTCACAGCCACTCATGTGTGGTGTTTTTGCAGGAGACGTGGTACTGGGCTGGAGATGCGAGTGCAGATAATGTTGTGATGAGTGGGGTCAGATGCTCAGGAACTGAGATGAGTCTTCCTCAGTGTCTTCATCACGGCAAGCACATCAGCTGCCCCAAAGGAGGTGGACGCTTCGCTGCTGGGGTCTCCTGCTCTGATAGTGAGACAATCATGAATATTCTTTCATTCCCTGTGCTTGAACGTTATATTCGAGTAAAAAGCAGATCCAAATGTACACTTCCACTGTGACATAATAAGTATTTAATATGGATCAACGTCAGTCCCGTGTTTTGTGACCTGCCTTGGTTGTCTAGACTGATAAACATGCAGGAATGTGCTCTATCTGACCTCTGACCTCTGATCTCAGCGGCCCCTGACCTGGTGCTGAACGCTCAGTTGGTAGAGCAGACCACCTATCTGGAGGACCGGCCCATGTACGCTCTACAGTGTGCCATGGAGGAGAACTGCCTGTCCAGCACTGCCAAAAAGAACGACCACAGCTCCTACCGCCGCCTGCTCCGCTTCTCATCTCAGATACACAACGCCGGCCAATCAGATTTCAGACCCAAACTGGGTTACCAGGCATGGACCTGGCACGAGTGTCACAGGCAAGACCCTCAGTAAACCCCATAAAAGCAAACATACATACGTTACAGAATAATTTGCTCCAGTGTGATGATGATAGTCTTTATAATTGTTTTGTTGTGTGTCTTTGCAGACATTATCACAGCATAGAGGTTTTTACTCATTATGATCTGCTGAGTCTGAACGGCACCAGGGTGGCAGAGGGTCACAAGGCCAGTTTCTGTCTCGAGGACACTCAGTGTGATGAGGGTGAGAACTGCTTACTGTGTAGTCCCATACTTTTCATATATTTTTAAAAAATATATAGTTCAGAATATTTTAATGAAACTCTTGTTTTCTTTGATCCAGGTATTCAGAAACGGTATGTTTGTGCCAACTTTGGTGAACAAGGCATCAGCGTAGGCTGCTGGGATACATATAGACATGACATCGATTGTCAGTGGATCGATATCACAGATGTCAAACCAGGAGACTATATTTTCCAGGTAAGAAAATACCATTTCACTCTTTCTACTTCAACATTCTATCTTAAATTCATTGGTTGTTGCCATGCTTTCCAGTTTTTCCTAAATTGTCTACAGATTTCTGAGAGAAAAGAGTTTCTTCTGATATGATTCTGTCACAGGTGGTAATCAATCCTAACTACGACGTAGCTGAATCAGATTATACTAACAACGTTATGAAGTGCAAGTGCCGCTATGATGGATACAGGATATGGACGTACCAATGTCAAACAGGTAAGCTGCAGAAACAAAAAAAGCTCTATTGAAGTTCTACCAGGACAGTTTAAAAGCCATTATGAATAATACGCCTTCTAACACTTTCCAGGTGGCTCGCGGAGTTCAGACATGGAAGAATACCCTGGAATGAGCAACCAGCTGCACTTCAGATAGGACACCGTGAGGAAGGACAAAGGCTCTCGGTGGAGGACGCTGCAGGCTGTCAGACTCTTCAAACATGATTGACCACTAGAGAGACTCCAGCACTTCGAAAGCAGAGACCGCTGCTCTTTTCGGCAGAAGTACAGCATGTTCTTTCACGGTCCTCGCTACAGCAAACTTGCTTTGAACAGAAACTATTGAAATTCCTGAAATGTACTGTACTTGCCGCATTCATATTTGGTGCTTGATATGCTTGTTTGTCCAAACCCATGCTGTAGTGTTCAAACTGGGAATCTTTCAGGGGTTTTTTTTTGCATTATAACTTCATTTCACAAAGCCTGCAGTTTCATGAACCTCGGCCAAACTAACGGCCGTCAAAACTCTTGTGGTTTATTCATCGAGCATGTCAAATAATTTATTGCGTTCAGTCAGGGATTCTTTTTTGTCAGGTTTTGTGTATGCAATGTGAAACTGTAATTTGTTGCAATTTTGTGAAGCATCTACCCTCTGTTTTATGAGGGTATCTATGACCAGTTCAATGGTTTCCAGATATACAGTGTGCTTATGACTGAACAACATTTGGTCAAACCATTGCATTGTTTTCTATAATAAAGGCAATTCATGTGTGTTATTTGGAACGAGTTTGTGTGAACCTGACAACTAACATCAAACCCAATTAAAGACATAACACACCAACAACAAACGAAACATTTAATTAAAACATGAAAATCAGGTTTAGGTAACAAACATTTTAAAGCATTGTAGTGCTTTGGGTAGCAAGCAAAAACAGAATTGACATACATTTAGTTTTACATCAACTTAATAACACCATTGCATTTTAACCCCTTAACTGTCACCCCAATTTTCGGTGAAACAAGTGAATAAGTACTATATAAGGTTAAATAAAAGTAATTCATTGAATATAGTGAAATAAATGTAGGTGTCCCGTATTCGGGACGGTGACAGTTAAGGGGTTAAACAACGGATTTAAACATGTCAAAATGTATTTAGACTCCGTTCCATCTCAAACTAGACGAGCTGAACATGAAAACAGCTAATCATTAGCTTCAATATGACAGTCCTGGATGATCCATTGTCAGGAAATCCTATGAGCAAAAGAGCTTATTTGTATTAAATAAGATTTAAGTTAATAAAAATGATATATTTGCAATGGCTGGACAAGATGCTGGGTTTACTGGCATGAAGAAACAGACTAACAGGGCTGTGTCCTGCAACAGAAGAAAGAACCAAAGTCTTCTGAATGCTTACCAAAACTCACATCAAATGCGTACTTAACATAATACTGGCTCAACCAATTTGAACTTGGGAGACCATGAATATTTCATGTTTTTGAAAGCGTGTCCTTTCCCAGTCTGGTGAGTGGTGTAGTAGTTTTTTAGTTTAAACCGAAGGATAGTCTGACCATTATGAGGAATTAAGTTGAAGTTGTTTCTCACTCCCTCTCAAGCCTCCTCTCAAACCCAGAGCTCTGGTCACCATCCTGCGAGCCACCACTGTGTCCGTCCGCGGCCTCTCCTTCACCGGCTGAATGAACTCTGCGTGGTTGACATCGAGGTACTTCAAAATGACCATATTACTGACTTTACACAGATTACTACCAAGACCATCTGAGTGAATCTATTTCCTTAAAAATACATCAAATCGAAAATACACAGACCAAAAACATTCTTTTAAAGGTATAGTTCACCCGACAAATTAAGATATCTTTGATGAAATCATTGAGATAGCTGACCCTGCATAGATAGCAACAAGTATTCGTCCGCTTTAAATAAAGTAACATAAGTAAAATCACAAGGGTACCACTTTCTATGAAGCCTATATTTATAATAAGGATATTCTTGATGCATTATAATGAATGAATGACGTATTTATATAGCGCTTTACAATCGTGTGGGGGGGTCTTTTCCAACCACCACCAGTGTGCAGCATCCACTTGGATGCCAGTGCGCTCACCACACACCAGCTACAGGTGGAGAGTAGAGAGAGATACAGAGATACTAGTTTTCCCAGGAGGTCTCCCATCCAGGTACTGACCAGGCTTAACACTGCTTAGTGGGCAACCAGGCTTGGGCTGCAGGGTGATATGGCTGTGGCATTGTAAATAACTTTATAATATGTTTAATGTATTAATGACTTAAATGACTTAAAGAAGAGATTAGACTCCGAATCAATTACACCAAGAGACTCTGGAACAGCAATGCCATGATTTTCACCAAAACAACGAAGCTTGCTATTGTTGGGAGACACTGCTCAGCTAACCTAGAGTTTCTCAAGGTTAAGTGTATCTGCCGCAGGTGTTCACATCCACCATTATAACTGCCGCTTACATTCCTCCCGATGCTGATGCCATACTTGCTATGAACAAACTTCATGCGGCCATCAGTAAACAACAGACTGCTCACCCGGAGGATGCATTTATTGTTGCAGGGGATTTTAAATCACCAAAAAATTCTCTGTCACACCAGAGGAAACAAAACTTTGGACCTTATATACACACAAGCATGGCTGAAGCCTATGCTGTGACCCCCCTCCCCCAGTTGGGACAATCAGATCACCTTTCTTTGTTCCTCACCCCCCAAGGACTCCCCCCTCATCAACCGTGTGAAGCTTTTCCAACGCTGACCCTCGACGCATGTGACAGGGCATTCAGGCTAGCAACCCAGCAACTCTACAAAACGTCCTCTTTCAGAACTTTTATGCTCGCTTTGAAAGAGACAAAGTACTTAAAGGAGTCATACAAAGGCAATTTTCCACAAGCTGATGTGATTCTTTGGGGTCTTAATGGAAAGTCTGTAATATAGTTTGTTTTAAAATTTCTTAAGGGTAGTTTGAAAATCGCTCATTTTACCCTGTCAAAAACAGCTCTTTAGAAATTACTCTGTTCTGTGTACTTCTCCTTTAAATCTTCACGAGCTCCGCTGACTCCGCCCCTCTTTTCCTAGTCGCTCTCTGAGGATCTTTTTCTAGCCGTATTCATAGTGAGACTTGCTCATTAGCACATTATTAGGAGAGGCGATTTTCAAAGATTCATTAAAAGACATTAAACTCACTGCTTCTGTAGGTGAGGCTGGATCATGAATGATTCGCGCAGACATAAACACATTTCGGTTGATCAAGAGTGCTTTTCCCTTCAGAACCAAACATAACGTTACTCCTCCGTGTCTTCAGTCACTCAGATATCGGGAGTAAATGACTACTGCTATGTTCATTAATACATTCAACAACAAAACACCTCAATCTCTTAGGAGTCTTGCTT
>JAUCMU010000002.1:5881479-5901008 GCA_032275025.1 Enteromius treurensis | reverse complement strand
TGCAGGATACAGGTGTAAGTTAAAAGTGCACAAATAGCAGATATGTACAAGCAAAATCTGGATAATATTTACAGGTGGATATACAGTGATATGGACATAATATACAGTTTGTATTAACTATAATCAGAAATTGCAAATAGATGAACAATGTACAGGTTGCTGTAGTAGTTATGAATAAGCAGTAAACATTATTTACAGGTTATTTGTTTGACATAAATGTATAATTAGAAATGAACAGTGGCATGTGCAAAGGATATGTACATTTACAAGTGGAGTATGTACAGTGTAGTGCAATGGTTATGTGCAATATTAAATGTGCAAAATGTAAATAGTGCAATGGTAATGGGGAGAGTGTATTTTCTCAAAGGAGTCAGTGTGGGGCAGAGTTCAGTAAGGAGACAGCTCTGGGGAAAAAGCTGTTCCGGTGTAACCTGAAGCGTCTGCCCGAAGGCAGGAGAGAAAACAGTCTGTGGGCGAGGTGAGAGGAGTCCTTAAGAATACTGCGTGCTCGACGCAGACGGCATTTTATAGCTTCCTATAATGATTACACAATAATACATTTTTCAAAATGTGGTTCATTTTGTAAATTATGACGTCCAGAAGATTCAGAATCCCAGGAAAGATCAGTTTTTTATTAATTGCATATTTTTGTTAATCAAAACATCCTCATATTTAAAGTTATATTTCTTTGATGTTAATGGCCCCGTTTACATGCAGGTAAACAATTAGAAAGTCAAGATATAAGGCAAAAGTAATCCAAATGTAACCCATCAGTCAGAATCCATTACCTATATATATATATAAAAAAAAAATGCAGACAATGGAGTTAATTTGTTCAAGAAAACACTATTTATTGTACGATACATAGTTTAAATAAGTGTCAAAAGATTTTCAAAAAAGACATTATAATACAACACTGATAAAAAGTTTTACGCAAGAAACAGGACGGACTGACAGCAGTCTGAAATACAAGCTGGAGATGCAATATTAAATGCAAACCATGCCTTTTAAGGATTGGTGGCATTTGTGTGTAATAAGGGTTATATTGCAGACCCCAATAAAAGTACAGTAGTTCAATTGTAAGTATAGTCCAATGTAGTGTTAAAACAGCATGGAAGAAAACACAAATGATTTTTACTAGAGGGGAATGGAATAGAACAGTGATTACATAAAATCCTTAAATATAACAATCAGTCCCGAATCTCCACGTACACAAAACTGAAGCTTCTTCATGAATGTAATGACCATTTTAACAAGCACGTATTGGAGCAGATTTCTAAACAGCCACAAATGATTTCAGTAATCAAGATGCAACTGTATTGTGACTGAACATTGTGCACTTAATCTATACTTCCCATTCAAGACAAGTATATACAAAAAAACAAAAGCTCTGGAGCTGCAATATAAAATTACATGGCACAACATAGACTTAAAACAACTCCGTTTAAGACATTGGAAAAGCTGGGGAGTTTCATTAACATACATGATATAACCACTCTCTCCCTCCGTCCAAAAAAAAATAACAACAAAACATTAATGAATCAATGGCCTGAAATTAAAGGTATGCTATCTACATTTAAAGCAGTAGGGTCTCATGAGATGGAGAAGCAAGTTCTGAGTCCAGCAGGCCAACCATCACCTTATAAACATGATCCTGCAGGAAGAAATAAAACATTTTTTTTTTTAAAGATGATGATCCAATGCACTAAATATATGGGATACCATCACATTCAGGTCTAAAAAGGACTTGCCTTTGGTGTGTTTTATCTTGAACCAATACTTCTATCCTCAAAAATAGTGATCTCCACCTTTGAAAACTCAAGTTAAGGAAATAAAGTGTCATGAAAACAACAAAAAAATTGACAGTTCAAAGTTTTTAAAAGGGGTTTGAAAGCTCTACGCTTGCCAGGGCTGAATTTATTTGTTCCAAAACACATTAAAAACAGCAATATTGTGAAATTTGATTACAATTAAAAAAATAGAGTGTAAAATGATTAATTGCATCCAAAATAAAGGTTTTGTTTACATAATACATGTGCTGGTGTGCCGTATATATTTATTATGTTTATAAACACGCACACAGAGCATCTATATTGAAAATATCTACAGGTATTTATTTATATTCATATAACTTTTAGTAAATATATTTAATATATTTTAATATATACATATACACATCCATACATTATATATATATATATATATATATATATAAAAAATACAGCAGTCTGTATTTGTAAACACACATATGTAAACAAAAACTTTTATTTTGGATGCAATTCTATATCTTATATATCCTTTTGATCTACAGAACATTAAATTTGTATTTGCAATCTTTTGTGGGATTATACATGCCTTATTATAACTTTTGACCAATTTAATGTATCCTTGCTCAATAAAAGTATACATTTCTTGAAAAAAAACAATTCAGTCAGGACAGAAATCTTTAGGAAGGATACAACCCTGAGGCCCCTCTCTATGGGGTCAGTCAGGAGAAGCCCAAGAGGAGCATAGATCTTCTCGTTCTGCTCCTGGATGTACTTGGCAATCTTTTTCAGCACCTGAATGAATTCGACACAATATTTATAATATGCATAATGTGATGACATCTAGGGCCAATCGCTCTGTGACTCACTTTCTCGTAATGGGTCTCCATGCAGAGGAAGATTGTGTACGCAGTGAGACAGGCCAGACAGCCCTCCAGATATGACCTGCCGCCCAACTTTTCCGCCTCTGCATAGAGGTTATTCAGGGTCTGTACGGTCTCCTCAAACTGCTGCTTGTCAATCTGTAACAACAAAACAATTATCAGTATTCAGCTTTGGATATATTTGACATCTGTAAATTCAGAGTGGTGGTAAATGGTTCCTTTGTGTTTTGCTATGGATCTCCACACACCCTGCTCTCCAGCTCTGCCGGGAACTTGGTCTGAAACTTGCAGATGGTTCCAGAGGTGTAGTCTCTCTGAACAAACACCTTGGAGGCGACGGCGGCTTGCCGCAGGTCCTGCAAGCTGTGCGTCTGTTGAGAAAAACCACTACAGGTTAGTAGTTGTTTATTGTAAGTGTTTTGGAAAGAAAACACAATTTATTTGTTTTATGTTAAAGCACTTTATTTTTGTCAATATTTTTTTTTTTCACACCAAACTTTACATTTTTATTCCTCTCTGTATCCTGAAGGATCTGTTCATATACAATTTGTTTGATTATATACAGTTTATTTTCTTATTTTCTCCAAAACTGTGAAAAAAAGTAGTTTTTCTGTCTGTTTTTAGTGTTTTCTGAATTATAGAGTGACAAAAAAGAGAATTAAAAAAAAGAGAAGTTAACTTTATATTTTAAAACCGACTTCACCTGGTGTTCAAATGTTTGTACTAGAAATGTATTTTAATTTAACTTTAAAATAACATTTTAGAAACATTGCAATTTTCCTTTGATGCAGACATACAAGTTAAGATTGCTCATCTACAAGACAATCTATGAAATATTAAATTTTTTAGAGTCAACAATGCATTACTAAAGTAAGGTTTTCCATATCAAAATAAACAGCACATTTTATCTTTACAAAACAGTAACATTATAAAATACTATTACCGTTTAAAACAAGTGCTTCTTTAATTTTTCATACATTTGTTATGGCAAAGCTGTTCAGCATCATTACTCGTCTTCAGTATTACATGATGATCCTTCAGAAATATTTTTAATGATGATTTGATGACCGGCAAACATTTTTAATAAATATCAAAAGTTGATCATCAAAAACACAGGAAATCATACCTATATACACCGAAACTACACACACAACGCCCTTATAGCATCATAAACAAATACAGTAAGTTACATTTAAATAAAACGACTTACATCGAATGACAATATGAGGTTTGTTTTAAATATGATACCTGGTTTGAGATTTCTATGAGTAACGTTATATTGTGGGAAAGCGAGGATCTAAATTTAATCATCGACGTCGATATTTATATTCGACGATCACTGGAGAAATGCTAACGTGTCAAAAAAAGCGGTATTGCAAGTTACAAATGTGTAAAAATCAAATATTTGAAGTGCGAAACATGTATTATAACGAATCATTTCAGACTTCCACATTTGCCAACGAACAAGAAGAAAGGTGTGATTAAATTTTGTTTTTATTCACGCACCTCCGCCATAGTGGCTGCTGCTCCTCTTCCTGTTATTCGACCTCCTGTCCTCCACAAAACACCGTCCGGGAGGAACTTTTGACTTTATCCATAAGTTCCGCTGGCACATATAAAAACTGTTCTACTACGGTATAAAGTTTTGTTATTGTTGTTTTTTTTCTTTTTCATCACCTTACGTTTTGTGAGGTATTCTGAATGAACGTATGTGCTTAGCATTCAAATGTTCTTAAAAATGAACACCATTGCAGCTCACAGTATAAGAAAATACATAGCGTGACACGAGAAGGTAATTACACAATCTGATGTTTTTACACCTAAACATTTTTTATGAAAATAAAGCAGCGTTACATCATTTAGCGTTGCAACATTTCAGAGCCATGCAGGAAAAAAAGGTTTTGAAGCTGGGATGCTGGTTTAAACTGGTCCTTTTGCTGGTTTATGCTGGTCACGCGCTGGCAAAGGTTAATGGTCTGAACGGTCGTGCATAAACCAGCAAAGAACCAGCTTAAACCAGCATCCCAGCTTCAAAACCTACCTAACCAGGTTTTATCAGAAGGGAGAGGAGGACACTGTGTGCCTTCGTAACTAAGGATGTTTGTTCACTTTTATTAAGAATATATAAGAATTTGTGATACTGAGCAAAACCTAAAGGAGAAAAGGTTAATGCCTAAAACAGTTTTCTCTCATCCATCTGTCTTTTTGAAATATTACTTGGATGACTTACACAGGTTGACACACAACAGAGAAAAGTCTCCATGATTGAGAACGCAAAGAATCAACCTTATTTTACGGCAGCGCTTCAGCCAGGATTACATGATAAATGATACATCTTTGAGATCATTTATTCCTAAAGGTTCCCGTGGGACACTTGGGTCATTTTTCATTGCATACAAAGTTTTCACCATCACTAAGATCATTTCAGACAGCACTGGATGAATTCAGTATGGACATTAAATACGATTGTGGTCCACCTTGACAGATCTCTAAAAACCATTTGTCAGATCATATATCAGACAATATTTTGTAAAAATAGCATGTTGTGCAGTGATGTTTTATTTTATAGCATTCTCAGTGTATCAAGTATGCCTTATGTGCACTTCATCTAAAATCAAACATGCAACCTCATTTGTTTACAATGATGTTTGATGAGTTGTTGTAGTTTTTTTCAAATAAGAAAATTCCAACAGTGTAATTTAGACCCGAAATGAAAAACATTTCTAAACATCTATTTGTGAAACATTTTGTTTTGAATCCATGCACCTATAGTATTCTTAAATTTATTCATCCATCTATCCATTCATCTGTCCAATATTTAAACTGCATTAAATTAAACTAAAAAAATAAATAAAATTAACTGATTTTCATTTAATCTAACCAATTCTTAAGAATATTTATATTTGTTTTATATACAATTTATTTTATTTCCATTTTATTTTATGTGATCCAGTGTTATTTTTGTGTAATGATGTTATAATGATGTTGTATATATATATATAATTTAGTACGGTCAAAAGATTAATCATGATTAATCGCATTCCAAAATAAATGTTTTTTTCTTTACATAATATAAATACATACACATGCATGGATATATTTCAATTATTTATATTTTTAATATATTTTAATTAAATGTTTATATATTATATAACATATAAGAAAATAAATATATAGATGCATTTCTTTATAAATACTTAATATATTAAAATATATACTCTATGTGTGTGTTGTTATATAGACATAATAAAAAAACACATTACAAACACACATATATTACATAAAGAAAAGCTTTTATTTTGGATGCGATTAATCGTGATTAATCGTTGGACCACTATATATATATATATATATATATATATATAAGTTTGTAAGTTTTATTAATCTGAACAGTGTTATTTTAGTATAATTTATATTAGTTTTAGTTTTTGTTCAACACTGACCACAGCAAATTAAATAATACTCATTCCGTTTTTTAGTCTGATCTTCTTTTCTAAAAATCACAATCAGAACACAACTCACTCCTCAATCAAGGCTTCTTTATAGTGTTCTGCAACTTAATACATATTTCACCAATGCAACTGGGGAACAGAAAATATGTTTTACTAAAATGCCTGCTGTATAAAATATCAGGACAGTATCTGATTCCAGCTAAGTCATGAGTGGAGACATTCATAAATCTCTGAATGACCCTCTTTTATACACAAGATGCTAACAACAGGTGGTCTCAATGGAGGGATACGTGGTCTGCTACCACCACAGATCATATCGTGTGGAGAAATCACGGGAAAACAGATCACGATGACAAATATATTTTGGTTTAATTAAAACATCTTATGTGACGACGCGTTTGGCATCCTATGATAGCATGTCTGTTTTCACTCTGCTGTCACTTCATTATGAACATTGTGAAATAACCGTGTGGTTATAAAAGCCAGTGCACAGCTGCAGTAATGTGACGAGTAAATGCCCACATTAGCGCTTGTAAGGGTTGAAGTTGGGTAGAAGCTGCTCTCAGTGTGAAAAGCAAACGAGATGCAATGCAGGGCATCTCGCAAGCATCTGCATCCCAGTCCTAGAAACCCAGCCAAAAGTCGCAGATGCTTCATTATAAATTCTAAATAATGTGTCTTTGTAGCAGAGGAGCCATCCGGCTTGCATTGGCCGACTTGACAAACACCGTTATAAATCAGGCTGTGGAACTTTTATAGGATTAGATCAGACATTTTACAGATGCACCACTGATACAGTCCATGTACAGCCATTTTCGCGTACGTTTTATGAGCCTGTTACACAACAGCTTTTCAACCTGAAGCCTCTTTTAACAAATGCAGCTGTTTGGATGCACACTTTACCCAAGATGGTTTAAAGGAATAGATCATCCAAAAATGAAAATGTAGTCCTTTTATGGACTTTTCACCTCAGGCCATCCAAGATTTATGAGTTTGTTTCTTAATTAGCATACAACTATTGCATCCAAGACCTTAAACTATAACTTCCTCCTGTGAAAATCCCCTTCTCACATCAAAATCCACTGGACCGTGCATATTTCACTCCTGATTCAGAAAACCTATCGACAAACGTCAACTTAAATATCTCAGTACACTAAAAAATAAACAGCCTGCATGCAATTACATTTATAAACTGCTTTTATTATTTTTTATAATTTTATTATTTGTATATATATTTCTTTTTTTATTAGCAAAACATTCATTATGGAAAAGAAACAAAATAAAATTTGTGGATGGAGTGTTTCCTTACTTCAAGAATCAACAATAAAAGTAATAAAAATCTATACACAGTGTGTTTTGAGTGTGATAGACCATTGTGTGACACTTTCTTCTTCTTTTTCATCCACAACCGTCCAGACCATTAACTGTTTTAGCCTATTATAGCGAATTGGGGATCACTAAAGAAGATATTAAGCTTTTTTTTTTATCCGATACTAATTAAGAGAGTGTTTTATGCAGTGTATCTCCAATAATATATTGCATCAATATGTTAAAATTCTATTAAAATATTTTCCCACTTGCGCACACATCTTTATATTATCCAAAGATTCAGTCAATTAGTAGGCACGAGGGGTTAATTAATTATTTGAGTCATCCTGCGCGAGGAAAAAATAAATAAATATATATTTGTCAAGCACATTGAGCAATCCTCGCGTTATGCCAAGCCGGTTGCATTACCATTGGTTGTTTCACCTTTCGACCACTCAACGGAACGGCAGCGCGCGACACTCTCATATCAAGACTGTGGAGAACGAGGACGTCACAGAAACCCAGTTAGTGCGGTACTAAAGCGAAAACATACTTTTGAAGCCTCAACAGTGCAACGCAGTTGGATATAACTGTTATTTCCCCCTCGTGCCATGAAGAACTTTCTCCCCAAGCTGTGGATCTGCATCGCCCCAGCTGTCTTCCTCCCTTTGCTCAGCGCTACCGACTATGACTACCCCTCGTTCACCTGGAAACCGGAGTGGCCGCGGTGCACGGACATTCCCGAGGACCTGCGGTTATGCTTCAATGTGGGCTACCACCAGATGATGCTTCCCAATTTGCTGGAGCATGACACCATAGCGGAGGTGAAGCAGCAAGCGGGCAGCTGGGTTCCTCTGGTGCACAAAGCCTGTCACCCCGGCACGCAAGTGTTCCTCTGCTCGCTCTTCGCCCCGGTGTGCCTGGAAAGACCCATATATCCGTGCCGCTGGCTGTGCGAGGCTGTCCGGGACAGTTGTACCCCTATTATGAGTTCGTTTGGGTTCCCTTGGCCTGAAATGCTCAACTGTAGCAAGTTTCCCAATGGCGACGTGTGCCTTTCTATGAACACCAGCAGCAGCAGCAGCTATGACACGGACACATCCCCAGGTGTGTATTATAGCTGGATTTAACGGAATTTCACGTTGGCTTTTATTCTTAGAAAATAGGCTATATTTTCCAGACAAATAAATTGTGCCTGTCTCTGTCTTTTCTAAAAGGTTATAAGGTTTATTAGAGTCACTTTACAGTTACGCTTCCGTTCACTATTTTATTTAACGTTTTGGTTACTGTTAATGTCATTTAAAATTGAGAAAAATAAAGGTAAGAATCAGTAAATGTCTGAAGTTTAGACTTTTTTTTCTGAAGTATGCATTACAAACAAATAAACAAGGGTTATTTACATTTATTTAGTTCTTACTTAACATTACAGGGTAAAATACATTTCATTTTTAAGTGGTGTAAAAGTCATAACCTGCAGTAATACATTTATTGCATGTTTTCACCACTTTGAATGTGAAAATGTAAAAAAGTTGATCCTGTTTGATGAACATAAAAACTAAACACAAACATACACACGTAGTAGCCTAAAAAAATCAAATCAAAATAATATACTATGATGAATATTATTGAATGTTCTAACATTTTTGGTTTTGAAGTAAATAAATATTTACACTTATATCAATTTATAATTTTGCCATTACTTACATCTCAAGTAGATAAGTAAACATTATTGAATACATATGGCAGGTTATTTGAATTAAATCTCTTTTTCCTTTTTTATTTTTATTTTTAGGTGTCCCTTCTATTTGTCCGCCATGTGACAATAAGATGAACACAGATGCAATTCTGGAACACATGTGTGCCAATGAATTTGGTAATTTTCTTATTCGGTATTTTTAACTAAAATGCAGATTACATTCAGGTAAGATTTATTTTAAAAGATGAAATCTAAGACAAATAAAGTAAACATAAATGATAACCTTGGTCAGGGAGATTTTAAGCACTTAAGCTGCATATTGAGATATTAATTTATTATGTGTGACTATGTCTTTACCGACCAGAGAGAAATGAGAAACCTATTTTTTCCTGACTAGTATCAACACACTGGTCTTACCGTATAAAGTCAAACCTTATACTGTATTGGAAATCTATCTAAAACTTATTGTAACGCACCTCAGATGTGATGGGTTTTGGCATGGTCCTTTTACGAACATAACAAGTACTGAAAAGCAAAACTTGTTCCAAACACTTTTGGGCATGCTGCTACTAACGCAAGTGATTTCAGAATCCGTCATTTATTGGCCAGCATTTAATGACTTCAAGACAACAAAATCCGATCGTCTGATTCCCATCATTGTGATTCCGCTCAGGTCCAGGTTTTTAGCCCACACATTTGTTTCCAATAATATTGTTGCCTGAAAAAAATATTTCTAATATTACTTTCCTGGATTTGCACTCTTTAAATCTATTTTTCTCTTGAGACCATAAGAATGGTAGTGCTGCTTAAACATAACAACATGTGTGTATTCTTTACCTCTAAATAGTTTTTTTGTTGTTCTTGTAGTTCTATTGTTTTATTTTTAAATGCAACTTGGCATGGGCAATTCTTTCTCTAGTTTTGTTTTGTTCTTGTTTTTTGTAGAACAACAAACTCATAACAGTCGATTAGATTTCAACCGCAAATGGAGATATTTGGATTTATAAAAAGCAGAACTTCTTCCATTGCAAATGCTGTTTCTAAGAACCAGTGATGTGGTCTGAATCCAGAAGGTCTTTTTTATGGTTTGAGATGTTGTCAAAGACAGGAAGCTTGCCGCTGGCAAGAATTACATGGGACCTTTTATTTTATGGCAAACTATCAAGCACCAACCCAGCAAAGGGTTTTTCTAGTCATTATAGAATGACTGTCTCAAACTATGTGCAACAGTATTAAATGTGAAAATAAAAAGGTGCAGTTGTTTCTAGCTAATCTAAGCTTAAAGTGACTTAAAATATAAATATATACATTTGATTAATAAAGCATAAAATGTAATTGTAACCAAATGGAGCTTTTCTTCAGTGTTTTTAAAATGATTTTCGTTTTAGCTCAAACAAGGTATAAATCCAGTACAATACATGAATAACATATAAATATTTAAAAAAAAGATATCAATAGGAGAAAATATATCAATGGAAAACGTGATGTAGTTTGTGTTTCTTGGCTCTCTTTTTTGACCATTTTCCTTCTATTGCACTAGTGCAAACACATTTTTTTGTCAAAATAAAGCTTTAGGGAATAGGAACATTTAGCAGCTCAGAGGATTATTTTAAAGCTAGCGCTTTAAAAGAACACTGTAATGTTTTTGATTATGTGTAGCAGTTGTTCTGTTTTCTTGGTGATGCTAAACATTGTTATCCACATTACACATGGGGAATAGCCCATTTAAAACGCTTCAATTCCTTCATATTGCAATGCTTGAATAACCAGTTATTTAAGGAGTGCCTCAGGGATCGGTATTAAGACCAATTTTTTTTTCAGCATCAATAAGTTCAAGACAAATTGTGCAGTTTCTTCATTGATCTTGGTTGGAATTAGAAATTGATGCGTACCCAAGAATCATATCCTCACACACCCTGGACGATATTGCGATACAACACATTGCACCATGCAGCTTTGCACAATTAGCACAGAATAGCATCTGAAAGACATAAACTAGAATGAGTTCTTGGCTAAAATGTGACAACAGATGATAAAAAACAGCCAAGTGTTCAGCATCTCCATGGCAAAGAAATACAACAATGACCTTAAGCAAAAATACTTCAAATATTAGCATTTTCCGTCAGCACTTGAAGGATTTTTTTTTGTTTTAAATAAAGGCGACAAAATGGTCTCATTTAAACTTTCACGAATCATGAAAAACTTCTCAAACTTACGTTTTTCTTTTTGTAGCATTCAAGGCGAAGATTAAGGAAGTCCAAACAGACAACTTAGACCGAAAAGTCATTCTGCAAAAAAGGAGGAAGGAGGTGAAGCTTGGAAATCTGAAAAAGCAAGACCTAAGGAAGCTTGTACTTTACCTGAAAAATGGAGCGGACTGTCTATGCCAACAACTGGAAAACCTAGCGAGCCACTACTTAATCATGGGCCGAAGTGTGGGGAACCAGTATATACTGACGGGCATTCATAAATGGGAAAAATCTAGCAAAGAATTTAGGAAAGTCCTTAAAAAACTTAAAAGCCATAAATGTCAAGCTTTTGAGACAGCGTTTAAGTGATTCCTGATCAGTTGCTTAATAATCGTTATAGCATTATATACATTTTGCATTACAGTACATTATAGAAAGGAGCCATAAATGCCACAATCCAACTAGTTAAGTCTGTTTACCCAATAACCAACCAAACAAGTGCCATTTAGTTCACTTTTTTAAGAATATTCTTGAACATTCCAGTCCAACTAGAAAAGTTATTCACAGTTATTCACATTCCACTATGCGTGAGTTCTGCTTTGCAAACACTGCCTTTTGATATATCTTAATGTTTTCATGGTGGAATAATGTATCCATGCAATCTGGTAATAATGTTTATGTTTTATAATATCCATCACAGCTATGAGGTATTCAGTTAAATGCGTAAGACATGCACCTTAAACAATAAAGAGATTTGTTGACATTTTGTTGTTGCATGGGATGCAAATGAGAGTTAATCATGCAATGGAAGGTGTATAGCACGCCCGAGGACTTGCACAATGCACTGTAATCATTTCACATTAAAAGAGGACATATTTTTAATATATTTGACTGCACTCTTTATTTATTACATTAGTGAGTGCTTTAAGGGAAAAGACAAGTAGCAGTGGTGACCTGCCAAGCGGTCCAGCTATAACAATCACATGCCGTGAAATCACTGCGAAATAATCACAGATTCAGATCCGATTAGAGAAATTTCAGACTCTGCATGTGCCCTGTGTAAGCAAACAGCCAGACAAAGTGTTTATCTTGTATAGACAGATCAGAGATGTTTGTTTTGGGTTGAGGGAGAGATTTGGACATATTTCTTTCTCAGCTCTTCAGCTCTTTCAGCAGAAACAAAGGTATTATATGATAAATGATAATTTATAGTAAATTATCCAAGAGAATAAACAAACAAACAAAAAGCAACTTATATATGCAAAAAATAAATAAATAAATAAATAATATATATAATGCTAATAATAATAATAAAAAAATAAATGATTTTACTACTAAAAAAATAATTACTACTAAATAATAATGAATAATTATTGTAAAAACAATAACAAAAC
This sequence comes from Enteromius treurensis, assembly GCA_032275025.1. Lineage (NCBI taxonomy): Eukaryota > Metazoa > Chordata > Actinopteri > Cypriniformes > Cyprinidae > Enteromius > Enteromius treurensis. The sequence continues at coordinate 5,888,319 of JAUCMU010000002.1, read as the reverse complement.
ATTGAAAAATTTCACATTTAAAATATATGTATTTCTCTTCCGAAAAAAGGAGCAAAAATATTGATGACTCTATACTATTATGTGACTCTACTATATTTTCGTCATATGACGAACAAGCTAAATTTAAGGCCTACACCAGTTTTTATCCAATCAGATTCGTTTTGTGAGAATGTCCCTGTTGACTAGCATGCCTCCAACTTGCAAGTAGCAAATGATGGATAATGGCTGTGATGCAACCCCCGGTTATTCAAACAAGCTTGTGAAATACGTCACCTTAAGAGAAGCTAACTGCGAGGTTTTGGACTGAGGACACTTTCCTGAGAAAACATTTGTGTTGTAATGCCCGCCAATCAGTAATCACCTTGATACGCTTTAAGGGCCCTTATTTGTGGCTGATGAGCTGTGAAGCGGTAAGATCTGTTATCAACTCTCAAGCTTCAGCAGGACGGGCCTTCAAATTATTACCTGGCTTTGCAGTTCTGATGCATACTGCTCCTGTAAAGTATCAAAATGCTTGTTTTCTTTCATATGATTTAAGTGAAAGGAATTTCAGTAAAGCACTGCATATGTTATCAGAGTCGTGCAGGAGTCAGCACATCAGAACAGTTGAAAGATGTTGAGCAGATAGCACATAGCGTAGTGTGTGAATGTGTGTCTCACATTGCCTTTGGCACTACACCTGTTTACATTCCCAGTGTCATAAAGTGTGTAACAGTGATAGCATCAGATTCAGTTAGCGTGAGTGTTGACAACATGCTTTTACAAATAAATCTGTCCTGAAATCATTCTAGCCTGAACACACATGTGCCGCTTTTATAAAGAGCATAACATGGTCATGATTATGTGTGGAAAAATAAAAGCTCATCTAAAGCGATTTACATTTCACAATGTAAAGTGAATAAGTCTATAAAAACGTGATTAATGATTAATCAGGATTTATCGCATCCATAAAAGTTTTTGTTTACATAATATATGTGTGTGTGCTGTGTCTATTTATTATGTTTATATAAACACACACACATGCTGTATATATTTAGAAAATATTTAACAGTTTATAAATTTATACCTTCATATTCTTATACTTTATATTATATATAAATATGTTTAATATATAATTTTTTTCTTAACTACATATATGCATGTGTTTGCATTCATATATAATAATATAAAATACACAGTACACACACATATATGATGTAATTTTTTTTATTTTGGATGCAATTAATCACGATTAATCACTTGACAGCACTACATATATATATATAAGTACCCGAATGACCTACAGCTTCCGGACAAATTCTATAGAAGGCATACCATGAACACTTTCCTATCCCATGAGGCTCATTTCAAGTGTACGTACCTCAGGAAGAAAACGTTGTTTATTGTAATTAAATTACACTTGTTTAACACAAGCTAAATAAAGTTTAAATTGTCGAGCTGTTGTGACGACGTGTGACACGTGACATCATCAATATGGCAGATGTAGTATGTCCGAATTCCATTCATACTACCCCATTCATACTATATAGAAGGTACTGTTTAACGGCCGAGTAGTGTGTTCGGTTTTAAATGTAGTCGCTACTTAAGCATTATGTGATTTTGGATGCAGCATTAATCTCAGAAAATTTGAATATTGTAAAAGGGTTCAGTATTGAAGATAATTAACTAATTAACTCAAAACACCTGCAAAGGCCTTTAAATTTCATCTGAAATAGCATACTTCTTAAATAGGTACTACATTTAAAATTGAACGTACTACCCGACCGTTAAAACAGTACGTTCTATATAGTATAAATGGAATTCGGACGTACTACATTCCTCATATTGATTCTGTCACGTGTCACGCATCGTCACAACAGCGCGACAATTTAAACTTTCAATAATTCATCCGTTTAATTTAATCACAATAAACAACGTTTTTTTCATGAGGTACGTACATTTGAAATGAGCCGCATCTTAACTTTCCGCCATTTTTCGAATATGATGCCTTCTATCCCCAAACCTCATTAGATAGGAAAGTGTTCATGGTATGCCTACTACAGATTTCAGCCGGAAGCAGTAGGTCATCCGAGTACTTCTCCCCTACTGAATTTCGGATACTATGAAGTTGGACATACTACTCGCCTCGCATACTGTTTTTCGCGGACTATATAGTAGGGAAGTAAGCAATTTCAGACGCAGCATCTTTCTAGTTCGGTAGGCTACACAATCATGGGAAAGACTGCTGATTTGACAGTTGTCCCAAAGATGACCATTGACACCAAGGAGGGCAAGACACAAAAGGTCATTGTAAAAGAGGCTGGCTGTTCACAGAGCTCTGTGTCCGAGCACATTAATAGAGAGGCGAAGGGAAGGAAAAGATGTGGTAGAAAAAAGTGTTCAAGCAATAGGGATCCCTGAAGAGAACCATGAAACAAAACTCTTACAAAAATGTGGGGGAGATTCATAAAGAGTGGACTGCAGCTGGAGTCAGTGCTTCAAGGACCACTGTGTTTTCTGAGGTCCAAGGTCAACACAGCTGTATACCAGGATGTTTTAGAGCACTTCATGCTTCCTGCTGCTGACCAGCATTATGGAGATGCAGATTTCATTTTCCGGCAGGGCTTGGCACCTGCACACAGTGCCAAAGCTACCAGTAGCTGGTTTAAGGACCATGGCATCCCGGTTCTTAATCGGCCAGCAAACTCACCTGACCTTAACCACATAGAGAATCTATGGGGTATTGTGAAGAGGAAGATGCGATATGCCAGACCCAACAATGCGGAAGAGCCGAAGGCCACTATCAGAGAAACCTGGGCAGTGCCACAGAGTGATCGACTTTATGCCGCGATGCATTGCTGCAGTAATTCAGGCAAAAGGAGCCCAAACTAAGTATTGAGTGCTCACACTTTCCATGTTCATACTTTCAGTTGGCCAAGATTTCTACAAATTCTTTCTTTGTATTGGCATTCTAATTATATGACCAGCTGCTGTATATATATAAGTTTAAAATAGTGATTATGAAAGCCCAGTTCTCATGGTTTATCAGCTTTGATAATATAAAAATCCAATCATTACAACAAGAAATAATGAGGTATCAAGTCATAACTATCAGATAACAGGTTGAAAGTATAAAACATAATAATAATTATTATACATAATAAGTATAATAATTTCTTTACTATTAAAACTAAATTTTTAATGTCATAATTTTAACCCATAATTGTAACATGTCAATTTCACCTTTTTTAAAATCCTCATAATTATGACATAGTAGACGTATTTTTGTCTTATAGTTATGACTTTTTGTCATAATTACACATTTACCAAATGGTTACTGATTCTAAAATGTTTATGTGGCAGAAACGGGGTTCTTAAATAGTACGATAATTTAAGAAAAAAATAAATAAAATTGTAAAATAAAGCAAAAAAGATGCAAGCTTTGAAAATAGATCCAAAAATGATTCAAATGTAACGTAATTCAGTAACTTGCCTCACAGACTGCTTCTAACACAGTACATCATTAGTAACATGTCAATCAGCAAAAACACACATTTACTTGTGACATATGTTTATACACAGGGAATATTGTTAAGGTAAATGAATATAAGCTTTTAAACCCTCTGGAACGTCGCGTCCCGCAGATTTGTAAGCATATTTTGGTGTGTTTTAACAAACTTAGAGAAGAGTTGAAATTGTCTGTGGTAATCGCCAACATGCCACAGATGTTGTCCATAGAGCTTAACTTGCACTGAACCCGGAGCATTCCTTAAAAACTGTTTAGTTACTTTTGAAGACCCCCCAACCTTTTGTTTTGACGTCCTTTCGGGGTGATTCAAGCCGAAATTAAACCATCTGCAGCGAACGCGTTTCCAAAGAAATCCATACATGGCGAACGGCAAAAACCTTGAGTGCGTGTAACCCCCAGGAGAAGCCCAGCGATCCCAGCTCGTGCAAAAGCCTAGTGATGGTTTATCCAGGTTAAGCAAATAGCTGTGTTTTGTGCTCTGGGATGACATCGACTGCCAGACTCTATGGGATGATCATTAGAAGCAGCTGTTGGCTTTGCTGCTGCATATTTCCCAGCTTCATTGAATGAAAAAGACTTGCTTTTTTGTCTCCAGCCTTGAGGGGAAGAAAGCCTATTAAAAGCCATAAATAATATGATGCTCTCACAGGATAGCATCTGAGGTAAGTTGGGCACCGTGGTAAACACGCTTCCACATGGGGTTTGGACAGAGGTTCTCACACATGCCAACTGCGAATCCCGCCAGATGGGATGCGGAGACTCCAAATACGGTGCCGTCACTGTTATTAGGAGTGAATTTTACGCGTTTATTTTAAGCTAGCATATTAGCACGGAATTATCCCAAGTGAGGTCTGCTCGCGCAATCCTTCTGATCTAGAGAATGCTTAAATAAATCTGACTCGGTTTGTTCAACATCTCACGGCTTTATTAAACAAATGGCCTTCTTGACTCTTGTGGGTGGGAGTGAAGGAATGCTGTCTGGTAAAGTACTTCTCCAAACTTTGGGTCCAAGATAGTTCCTTTGTAATCGAAGTGAATGACACAGGAATGGTTTATTTAGACATGTGCAAGAACATGATGTATCGATATCTGGTAGCTTAAAGGGATAGTTCACCCCAAAAATAAAAAATTCTGTCATTAATTACTCAACCCTTAAGTCGTTCCGAAGCCTTGTGACGTATGTACTCTCTTCTGGGAAAAACAAAAGTAGTAGTCCAGCAGAATGAGTGGCTTTTTTCCATACAGTCAAAGTGACCAGGAGGACCCTAAAAGTGGTACATGATGTGACCCAAAATATTTTTGGAGTCATGCAACATCTCTGTGTGACGAAAATTCAAATTGGGGGCATATGTCTCAAAAATGCATGTTCGAATATGTCTTTTACAAATAAATGTAATTAGTATATGACTTATGATACATTAAAAAAAAACTTCAATGTTCAGTTTGAAGTGAAAGCAAAAAAGTACACATCTTGACAAATTGATGGGAAAACGGTGGTTTTGCATTGAAAGAATATACCCTGGGGTTTTGTTACATCTTACATTGTTTAATTCCTATTTAGTGCATCATTTTAGTGGCATGTGTTACTATAATGTGGCTTTTTTCTTTACCACTTGTTGTATTTAGGTGGCTGTTAGTATATAATAAAGGCAAAAACAGATGTTAATAACTTGGTATACTAACATTATTTCAGTGAATAATAATTAAAATGTTGCTACTGTATTTTTTAGGGTAAAGTTCTGGCAGCTACAGATTTCTTATGATACTTTCTGTTCATTTTGGAACTTAACAGTCATGGTTACCATTTACTTTTATTACATGGGAAAGAGCATCTTGAGCATTTTGTAAAATATCTACCTTACATACTTTTGAAACAACAGAGTAAAAAATAAAATATTTGTGTGCATGTGAACAGATCCTTTAGGTAGGCCACAAATTCAATGCTGAATCGTATGCATTTAAATCTGGACAGTATGCAATTCAGTTTAAATCTAACCAGGGCAGATAATAACCGGCTTGGGTGTCGTGGATCATGGATCTGGCAGGGACGGAATATGTAAACACAGACTGGACTCTGATTTGCTCTTGCAAAGTCTTTAGATACAGACCTGACCCCTACTGTGAGGTGAGAGCAGATTTTGGCAGGAGGGTTGATTTCATAAATCAGCTGATGGCCTCTCATACCTCTGGGATATAAACACATACTTTTCATATGTTTCGTTTATGACACTGACCGATCGAAAAATGGGGTAAAACTGTGGAATTGCATTACATTTAGCCACTAACAAGAGAAGTAAATATTTTCAGCGGAATAATGTACTCTATTATTGTGTGTTGTTGTTTTTTTTGTATTATTACATTTGGTTTGGAGACTCAGTTTGAAGAAAACTTTTTTCCAGGATTTTTTTTTTCCTCGATCTACCCGTTTGGCACAGCAAACTCCCTGATGATTGAGAGAAAAAATCCGGCTCTAAATCTCAAGTCCACTTTTTCACCATGAGAAAAATATGTAAAACAAAAACTGTTTGTCCAAATTTATGACAGCTCTTTTTTTTTTCTGTCTTTCTATAAGCCGATATATTGACTCAAGGGATGGTATGTCTCTTATTTCTATAATCAGGGCCTGACCTTTATACTGAAACAGTCAGTCACTGTGCTGCCTGTAGAAAGCGTTATAAACATATCAATGTCCCAAATGCATCGTATGACGTATGGCAGTGACATGTTTATATATCCAGTGAGAGGTATATGTAAAGCAAAAAACTGATTTATGAAACACTCCACAGCAGCGTGCATCATCTGCATCAATGCAATTACACCAAATTACCGACAGAGGGCAGCACCACTTTACCTGCTGGTCATCTGTCATGCAGTACCTGTTGACTTACCTTACTTGAAAAAAAAAGAAGAAGAAAAAAGAATAGGTATTTTTGAGATAGGATATGTTAGACTGACAAACACTTACAGTATATTGTAACAAACAGCAGTCGGTTAACAGTCAAGAGCTTTGGCCTACTGCACAAATGAAGCTTCAGATGCAGCATTCCAAGGCAATAAGGAATCAAGGCACATCCAAATCCAAACACTGCTTCATTTCTTGTCTCCAGAGGCACCTTCTACTGATCGAATTTTGAAGGCAGCACAGATGTATGTGCACTGCCCTTGATATCTCAGAGTCCTGTGTGTTCCATTCTGTGATTGTTGCGCAAAAAAAAATTGTAATAATTTTGTGTTTAAAAGTACATTTCTGACCATATTTTAAAGTATTATAGTAAATAATCTTCATTTAGCCTATATCACCAAAACTCATTCTACTTTTTAGAGCATTAGAC
>JAUCMU010000002.1:5833084-5870618 GCA_032275025.1 Enteromius treurensis | reverse complement strand
TTTCTGGGCATTTTTTCCCCTTACCTAAGCTACATACCTTCTATGTACATATCAGAGAACAATTTAAAATATTCTCTTAATGCATTCTATGGCACCTTTAAAATATTTTCCTTTGTGTTCAGCAGAATTCTGACATTGAGTACTGCAGAAATATAAAAGACAATTATTTAATTTGATACATTTTTCATCTTTATTTGAAATTGCACATCAAATATTAGACTTAAACGAATAAACATTTAAATCGAATTCAGAAGCAATAGTGTATGAGACAAATCATTTTAATGATACCGTTTTATCTTTCAGAATAATGAAAAGAGAACATTCAGCTAAATCGAGTTTTTATTACTGTGTAAACTATTTCTTTAATGTCTAATATCTTTCCGTCTTTAAGATTCCCAAAAACCTTTGTCATACAGGAATCAGCTACAAACCATTTTTAGTTGGCTTAAAGGGAGAAATAACTCTACTTTTATTCAGATTTACAGTTTTGGGACAGAAATCTCTCTGGTTGGTTGATAATGGATTGGAGGACCCCTTGAGAATTACTCTTCTGGTCTCTTTTGACTGTTCATACGTCTGGCCATTCGTCTGCTGCACAACAATCAATACGGACCTTTATCCACCCACCAGAGCCATCACTCACAGCCCAGAGTGGGGCATATCAAGCTCTAGGAAATGAAAGCAGTTGCCCATAATCTTGTTCCTGTAGCTCTGATGAGAACTGTTTGGGTCCTGACATCGCTGGTTTGATAATCAATAGCGAGCTGTTTTTCTGTCAACACTTGAATATGGCCGCTTGTAGAAGCACCTCTCATATATTGTCCCGTTTTCTTGCAGAGTCGAAAGCATGCGAACAAAGTGCGTCTGTATTACATGTTACACCCGGTGGATGGTGGATGTCCTGCAAAGAAGCTCCGAACAGACAACGTAAGTAAAGAAGCACACCTGGGCATTTATTGTACATGCATTCACTACTAGCATTCATTACAAGCCGCTTTCCTTCTTAACAATTGAGTTGACCTGGTCGTCCGAGCTTATTACTTCTGCCCAGTCCCACACCTCGCACATTTCAGGCTATCACTGGGATGAAGTGATGAAGTTGATCTTTTAGGAGTACGAAGAACGACCCAGTTCATTTTGTTACATGTTTCACAAGACAAGCTGTCAGTTCAAGTCACACAGGGCTTGTGAATGTCCTTGGTTTGGACTGCTTCAGACCTGCTTTGAAAAGGTGCAATCCCAGTGAAAGCTTTTGGACCTTTATTTATATAGTTGAGGTCAGAGACACAGTCATGGTTGCAGTTCACAATATTTTAGACCTAATCCTTGTGAAAATTCCTGCTTTTTGAAGGAATGTCAGAACCGTTCCACCGCGAACCAGGGGCGTTGTGGGGTGCAGATGGCAATACAGACTGTAGTTTTTTCTTCAGATAAATATAATCATTGCTTGCACCTGTGTTGTACCCCTCTTTTTTAAACATTGCTCAGTCCTGTGATGGCAGCCACTATGTGTGATTGTCTCAAGCCCAATTGCAGACCTCTAAAAAAACCAATCAGCATTAGATAACTCTGGGCTATTTTAATTCAAATAACAGACTAGTGAACTAACCCGCACAGAAACACATATAAAGCATCTAAAAACATTTGAGTCTCTGCTCCTTGTGTATTTCTACGGTTTTTCTCACAATGTAAACTCGTGTCAGTTAAAGATGCTATGTTTGTTGTGTTTTGAAGGAGTTGGCAATATTAAAAATTCCCCTGAAATGAAAAAAGGTTGCTGTGGTGTGTTTTTCCAGGCAAGGTCAATGTCTAAACGGGTCTTTTCGGTTTAGCTGGATGTTGGTGAAGACTTTCCCCTCGGGAGAGTAAATAAAGACGTTATGGCATGTCAGGAGAGGAATAACAAGAAGCAGAATGAGTGGACACAGATCGATGCCTGCAGCAGAAAACAGACCTCAGTTCAAGCACAAGGCTTACAGAACATTTAAAGCTCAGAAAGTTAATAAGGGTCTCATTATGCTGTCTTTTTCAGCCAAGAAAGCATACATTTTGATTTCTTGTAATTTAAATGAGTTTATTGTGTTAGAATGTTTTTTGGAGTCAAATAGACTTCTGTAAAGATGACTAACTTGCTCTAGCTTTGCATGTTTATTGCATGACATTGACCTTGCAATGTCACTTTCCTAGCACTTAGGATATTGACCATTAATTTAATAATGACCAGTGATTAATGACCAGTGATTAAATAATTCTCTTTTTTATTGTATTTTTGCCGTATCGAAAACATACCGAACTGTGACACTACTGTATCGTATCGAACCGAACCGTGATTTTTGTGAACCGTCACACCCCTAATATATATATATATACATTTAAATATATACATGTGTTTGTATTTAAAATATAATTGCGATTAATCTGAGTTAATCATTTGACAGCACTAATATATTATTATTATTAGTAGTATTAGTATTACTATTTTGTTTTAATCCATACACACTGTTTAATGAAATTGTTCAGACAGAGCGCGGTGAGAGGGTGTGTTTCTGTGTCAAACACAAGTCATATTTTCATTTTATTTGTGCTGCCATGACAGAAGATATATAGGCAGTTTCGGACCAAAGCAATCGACCACCTCTATCAAAGGGACAATACTGACAGTCATAAAGCTTTCTGGGAGGACTACTCCACCCTCACACTTATATTGCAATGTTTTGTTTTTGTTGTTGTTCTATATATTTTTTCATACTTCAACTTTGGGTTCAGCCCACCCACCTTCGCTGAAACAGCACCATCAAAGCTCGCTGAGACCTTTATGAGAGCACAGAAAGAGCCTGGTTTGTCTCTTATTCTCTTTGTCCTTTTGTTCCCTGTGCTGGGAAGAGATGAGAGGGAGCAGAAATGATAGAAGAGCTTGATTTGGTTCTGTGTGTGTGAGTGTGTGTGTTGATAGAGAAGACTGGATTTGACAAACCTGCACAAAGACCCTTAACACACGCTGACCTTTAACACACACTGACTCTTATCTCACACTGACCCCTACCATACAGAGAGTCTTATCAAGCAAAGACCCCTGCTTCTCCCTGTCAGACGGCTCAACCTCAGACCGCAGTTAAGAATCGTAACGCCTCAAATATCAGAACTATGATGTGAAGCTCATGTGAACACAAACAGATGTGTAAAATCATCAACTAGCATACATATAACCTGAACCACACACACACACATATATATATATATATATATTTTTTTTTTTACTTTTTTTCCTCATCATCTTTCCTCAAAATTTACTGACTTATTCCATCTCTGAAATGATTTTTTTTCTGCTGGCATAATCACAGCTGCATTGGTCAGGATAAAATTAATATGTAAGGTCCCATGAAATCCCTAAATTAGATTTTTGTGGCTTTTAGTCCATGTCTATTGGCTCTCAAGCCATCTATATGCTAGTGTACTCCTAAAAGCTGACCTTTAGCACATATACACATTATCATAAATCTATCTCACAACAAACAGCATTTTCTCCTGGGAAAGCAGAGCAAAAATATTAATGACTTATCTTCATCTCTGGGCTCTCTAGAATAACCCGTTTCAGACCAACATTGCAAATATTAGATTTTGGTTTATGGCTGTGATGTAAACTGATATGAAAGACAATTGCATTTTGAATATGTTTAAGAGTATAATTTATTCCTGTGATAGCAAAGCTACATTTTCAGCATCATTACTCCAGTCTGCAGTATCACTATTTTGTAACATTATAAACGTCCTTAACATTTTATTTAACACACCCTAGCCTCATAAAAACATTAATTGTTTAAAGAAGAAGAATGGTATACGTGATCTGATTATTTCCATTCTGTTTCTGTTTTTCCCCCTCTATGCATAATTTCTCTATGCAAATTATGACCATTAAATGTGTTGTGAATACAACTTCCTATTACTTAAATACTTGTTTAGAGTTGTTTTCCTCGTCTCCTAGATAAAAATATATTTAATCTTTACACCTGTTCATAGTGAGGAATACCTAGATACCATGAGCAACTCATGCTAATTACACCAACACATCTGCCTTATTAAAAAGGTTACAGCCAGACATAAACGCATGCAAGCAAAATTGACAGTTACAGACTGAGACAAGCATCTTGTTCCAACAACTTTCATCCTCTTGTTTTGAGTGAATGTCTTGCTAGCTTGTGTATAATGACAGAAAGTTTGTCGAGCGGCTACTTCTGATGAGCTCAACTCAAACGCGTTGACCTTTGTATGATGGTAGTCATGTTGACATATTCAAATTGGTTTAATTCAAAGCATTTGTGACCCTGGACCACGAAACCTTAAAGAGTTAGTTCACCCATCACAGTCTCACGACCAATTCATACATATTCGTACGAGATGCCAAATTTGTGCCAATTCGTATTAATTCGTATGACATCACTCGTACAATTTTGTACGATTTGTCTAAAACCATGTGATGGGTAAGTTTAGGGGCGGGGTTAAGTTTAGGTCATTCGTACAAGTTCATACGAATTGGCATCTCTTAAAATATGTACGATTTATAATAAATCGTATGAATTCATACGAGTGAGGTCGCAAAGAAAACAAAAATAACATAATTTAACTCCACCATGACTTACGTCTTCCAGTATCACAAAGCTACGCATAGGCAAGCTTTAACATATTTGATGTAATCAGCTTTGTTTACATCCGGGAGAAAGCATGCACATGTACGTAATCTATGGCTGTTAACACCTAGAGGAAAGTGTACACTTACGTTGTAATACTCTCTAAAACAGGTTTGGAATGACATGAGGGTGAGTAATTAATGACATTATTTTTATTTTGGGGTGAACGAACCATTTAAGTCGCTGGGGGATATTTGCAGTAATAGCCACAAATACATGGGTCAAAATTATAGATTTTTTCATGACAAAAAGCATTAGGGCATTAAGTCAAGGTCATGTTCCATGAATATATTTTGTTAGTTTCCAACTGTAAATATATAATATATATAATCTTAGTTTAGTGTTCTGCTTTGCTGAGAACTTGATTTGGAAAAAAAAATGTAAAGCCTGATTTTTGCACCCTCAGATTCCTGATTTTCAAATAGTTGTATTTCCACCAAATATTGTCCTTTCGTAACAAACCATACATACTGTAAATGGAAATCTTATTTATACAGCTTTTAGGTAATGTGGAAAAACTGTCCCTGATGGCTGGCTTTGTGATCCAGGGTCACATTGATATTTCTGCTAAATAGAAAATAAATTTACTTTTACATTTATGCAAAAAAAAAAAATCCAAGTAAACATTTTATCAGCACGTACATTCTTTGAGAATCAAACCCGTGACCTTGGCCTTGCACTGTGCTAGACCGCAAACAAGGGGGCATGGGGGTCTTACTCATTGAGACCTAGTCAATATTGTTCTTTTTGATGGCACTCTGAATGTTGAGCTCTGTTCTTTGTTTGCATTTCATTAATACAAGAATTCATTGTTTAATTAATGAAATTGGTTTGTACAGATGACACGCCACTCTGTAAGAGAAAAAGGGGAATAAAAAAAAACCCTGGATATCCACACACACACACACACACAAAGAGAAGTAATTGCTAATAAGCGTGCTTGACTCTGTGAGTTAAGCACTTGTGGAGTGGCTGTCTGTGTGTAGGCTACGACGGCAGCGCGCCGTTCAAGAGCGAGCATCCTTATGTGCAACATCCCACTCCGGCCTCTGCCGCACACATGGATCGTGCGTGTAATAAGTGGTTATCTCCCGAGAGAGAAGCCCCTATCAATCATGCCGTATTAGTCTATGGAAAGGATCTGCGTGGTGATTGGCCAGGAAGCTCTGCTAATTAGCCTCTGCGTTGCATTAGTGCTGCTGCAGGGGGCCGTGTTTTTCCTCGATGATGACGGATAGCGCAGATATGCGTGTGATAGTGTGTGTGTGTGTGTGTGTGTAAGGAGACGGCAGGCCCTAGGAAGGGTGTAATGGTGGGTTGAAGGGACAGATTAGGAAATGGGGGGGTTTAATGATCCCGTCTGCAGCACCGTCTCTGAGCCAGCTGCATGTCTGCGAGATCTAAAAGAGCTGTTTCCCTGAGGGAATCTCCTCAGATGAGAACTCGCGCATACCGCCGATGCTGCTGTCATGCTAGTTTCGGCTCAGGATAGGTTGGCACGTGACTTGACTGTTTTAAAGGAGTGCTGCATGGTGTGTGTGTGTGTGACTTTGCGGTTTTTTGTAACATCCTCTCTGACAGATACATGGAGATGGAGCGTAAGTCTTCCCAGGGTTGGAACGGTGTGTTTAAAGGTTTTTCATTCCAGAACGCTTCTCGGCAGGGCTACGCAAACCTATTACGCTAAAGGCTTGCTGTCAGATCAATGCAGCAGAGACCGGCTCCTCTGATCGAGGTGCTTAACCTAAGATCTACAGCTACTACTTCGTCAGAGTACGACTGCGATCAGGAGACGCGATGTAAACAGGAGTGTGTGTGTGTGTGTGTGTGTGTGGAATGGAGGAGGCTGTGCCGGTTTACTGAACCTGAAACTCCACAGATGTGTTTTCTCCACAGTCCATAGCCGAACCTTTAAAGTCACTCTACTTCTAAGCTTCTAAAGTCATCTTTAAACTGCCAAATTTAAATCCACAAAAGAATTAAATAAATTGCAAAGTTTTTAATGTGGCTCACAGGCAGTATATACTGTATTTACATGAATATACACAGGAATCACAATCTCAAAAAATGTGCTGTATTTTTTTTTTGGACAATGTTGTTTTCTGTGTGGGTTTGTATGCACAGCTGAAAGAGAACAAGGCAGCAGCAAACTTTAATGCTGCGTTTCATTTACACAGATGTGTAAATCAATCTGACACTCTGAGGTGGTTCAGAACAGGGATGACAAATTTTGACAGTTCAGTGAGTGTTCAGCACCACCTTGTATGCAAATCCAGGTCTTCCACCACTTAGGTCCAGATGTTTCATCTCTTCTTCTGTTGCATCTTAACTCTTTTGTCTTATACATGCATGCATTTTTCATAATTTTTTTATGAAACATTTTTCATGATTAACAGATCATTGTCATTCAGTGTAACAACATCACGCATATTCAGAACCAGATTAAATAGATGGCATTAAAAAAACTCTATTTAAGATGGTTTCCTTTATATAATTATTCTAATATGTACTAATTATATATATATATATATAATTAGTACATATTAGAATAATTATGTTGTCATAAATATATCTTTTATTTTAAATAAAGAAGTTTTTCTGTATTTCGTAATTATTTTGCCATTTTATTGTTACGGAAAGTTATTTGAAAACTTAAAGAAGACACTTTGATTGCATTTAATGTTCTTTTTATGTATATAGAATCACTTTGGTGAAGTGTTTAATTCATTTTTTTTTCTATATATAAAATAAAATAAGTAATAGTACATTTACAAATTATAGTCATGCTAATAAGATTAATTAAGAATAATAAACAAAAGATAAAACCGGTATTTTAAAAATAGCAAAAACTGTTAGTTAAAGAAATGCCTTAAATAAATGGTTTAATGGCTCATACAGATACAATAAAATGAAATGTAATTAAATGTTTAATGAGGTTTTAATGAGTATTAATACTGTTACATATATACACATGCTTTACTTGTCTAATCTCGTTTCACCCACGTAGACAGAAAAAGAAAAGCTGTGTAAGTATTGTGCCGTCAGGGCCTCAGAGTCAATCAGGTCACACACAAACAGATGAATTAACACACAGATGCTGCACTTTTCCAAGCCTTCTAGGCCGATTGGCAGTGTGCTGGGCTGCTGATAGAACGCTGGCAGCCGTTCAGCAGACTGCTCAACCTTGCATCAAACGCACACCCGCCCATCTCGCTTTCATGCCTCTCCGTAAAAACTCTGTTTGATCTGCCTGACAAAACACACAAACTCACACACGTGTAGGGATGAAAGCAATTTACAGAGAGAAGCCTATGTTTGTGCTCTGACATTCTCTGAACAAACATCATGAACATGTGTTAGGGCTGCATGATGTTAGAGGGGGAAAAAAACTGACATTGCAATATTTTTTTCTGCGATGCATTGCGATAATAACAGCAATTTTTGTCTAGATTACTTTGATAGGAAAGAACTCATTCTACTAACAATTGGGGTTTTGTTTGTTTTTCGATTCTGCTCGGAGACACTGTTATCATTAGGGCTGCACAATTAATTGAATTTCTAATCGCAATTACAATGATGGATTCCACAATTACATAATCGTTCAAAATCCACTCATTTCATTCTGTGTGCTTAAGATGTCTTCTTTTCTTCCTACATGTTATCTTAAAGGATTTTGCATTGCTTTAATTTTAGTTTGAAAGCATTATAAAACTATGCATATTTTTTATTTAAATAAGAAATCAGTGCGATGCATAGTTTACGTTTGAGGCTTGATACTATAGAAAAGCGATGCGTTTTTCAGGTGTTTAAGCTTGTTTATTTTCATATTTGCACTTCTACATGCCATTCTATTAGCCAATTCAATTCAATTCAATTCAATTTTTTTTTTTTTTTTTTTTTTGTGAGGTATGTTCAGAGGTCAGCTTGTGCTGGAGGTTAACGTCACCAGCGATTTATGCCTAGTATTCATTTCTCTCCAGCCTATCTGCTGGAAATGAGACTCTCCTTATAAATGAATCTGATGAAAAATAGTTCCATTTCAGATGGGGGATTTTATTTATTAACGGGGGGAGGCAAGGTTGGGACTGAATGGCATTCGTTTATTCTCTTCTCTGTAGCCGTTCCTGTTGGTGGTCACTTTGCTCATTGAGTGTGGGCTGAGAGACCATCTGTTAGTCTCGTCTACCGCTGTGACCCTCAAAAGAGCATTTCGGCAGACAGGCAAAACCCTCAGAGCATCGGCAATGGTCACAAATTGTGTTATACACTGTTGTCCAGCAGCACAACTGCTGTTTCCATCAATCTATGTGAATGTCTAATGTGTGTGTGCTTGTGCCTGTGTGTTGGGCATGAGGATTGACTCGGTGCGCAGGTAGGCTCTTTGGGGGTCACTGGTGTAACAGACTGTCTCCTAAACCCCCTGGCTCTCCAATCCACCTGTCTTTGTGAAGTGATGAGGGTGAGATCCCACTCGCTGCACCTGAGACTCTCCTGCACACAGGCACACAAAGATGCATGCGTAGGCTCTGCTCCAAAACCCGGTGAGTTGTCTGCTGTCCACAAAGCCAGCTACCTTCTAAGGCATCATGACCGAAATGGAAGCTCATTTATATATATATATATATATATGCTATTTTAACACAAACACAAAATTTGTTTTGTTTAAAGTACTTTTTTTTGGTGTAATAAATATATAGATGTATATATAAAAGTATATAAAAGTAAGACAACACTGTTTTTTTATGAATAAAAAATAGTTGTAAATATATGGAAAATATTGTCTTTAAAAAATATTAATTATAACATATTTTTCTACCCACAATTAGAGTACATAAACAAGATACAGTTGTGTTTATTATGATTATGATTTCCAAACAGTCTTTAGAAAGCAGAAAAAAACAATAATAATGTGCAGATTTTTAACTATGTATAATTTTAAGTGAAACTTTCAGCCAATTTAATTTTTGACCTGTTTGATATCTGCTGTATGTGTACAGTAGCATGCTAGATACTGGGTGAAGTGGTGTGTTTTAATTAAATTCAGCTTTTCTATTAATACTTTTCGCTACTGAATGAAACATATTCATTACCGTTTGCCCTTGACTTATTGCAGTGCGTTCTGGGATATGTCCAGGTTGTATCATTTTACTTTGGGAACAAACTTCACATCTGGGGCACACCTGTGATGCCTGAAAATGGTCCCTCGGTGGAGTGTGCACTAGGCTTCGGAGCAGAGCAGCACATATATACACTATGAAGAACGTACTAGCTAATGGTGGCTAACTTGGCCTCCTTCACTGAGCGGAGAGAGGTTGTGCTCCGTATTCCTGTTGAATCGGATCTAAACGATCACATTGTATCTTGTAATGTGTCCTGTTTTGCCCTCATTTTCATGGTCCTCCATTGTAAATGGCTGTGGAGTGCC
The DNA here is from genome assembly GCA_032275025.1 of Enteromius treurensis. Lineage (NCBI taxonomy): Eukaryota > Metazoa > Chordata > Actinopteri > Cypriniformes > Cyprinidae > Enteromius > Enteromius treurensis. The sequence goes on along the minus strand of JAUCMU010000002.1, from coordinate 5,860,508 downwards.
CTGGATTCTCATACTCCTTTATGAGTATTGATAGCTCTCTCTCTTCCTCACTCTCTGCCTCGCATACTCTCTCTCAACTTTAATGTTTTAAAGAGCAGACAATGTGAGTTCGAGAGCCTTGTCGTTCCCGTCGCCATGGCAACCACTCCGGCTTTTGTGGGGCCTGTTGTGATGGTATATAATATATATATAATATATATATATATATATATATAATATATAGCTTCTAGTCTATTCTAAAGCACAACTTGTACTAATTAGCTGTTGTTGTTTTTTTTGTTTTTTTCATCCCAAAATGTAACTTTATTTGTGCCCAGCTCTCTAAATAAAGTGGTGCATGTATACAAACAGTGGGTGTATATATATATATATATATATATATATATATAGCATGTCTCAGCTGCTTAATTGTATGCATCATCACTGAAAGTAAACTATATTATTGCCCAACTGTAATCTGCTGAATGTAACTATAAAGAGGATAAACATATTAAGTTTATCATGACAACTCTCTGAAGATTTTAGCATGAAAATGGATGTGACAGTGTTAATGTATTTAGTCTTGCTGGAATAGATCTGCTATTGTGCTGCTGATTTTGGTTATGGCTGTACTGTAGATTTCGCTTACTTCTGCTGCGAGCAAGTACAGGAACTTGCATACGGGTGTTGTATTTAAGACATACATTCTGCTGCTGCACCAAAAAAAAGTATATAAAATAGCCCATTACAGATCTATACAGGTGGAGCTGGGGAAACTCTGAAAGCGCACTGCAAACTGCTCAAGTCACTAGAGTTTCATGGAAGAACTACGCATATATTATAAACAATTAACTTCATGATTTTCTGTGCTATACAGATACATTTAACTCGACATGTTAAACATGTTTTCCTTCATCACAGACCCAAAGTCACATCTGAGCATGTTTTGAGCATGAGCACATCAGTGCCAACAATTTTGGTGAAGCTTTCATTCAACATTGCATATTTGTTCTAAATTTGGAAGTTTTTTTGAGCCGTACATGCCATGTCATTCTCCATCTCTCTCTCTCTCTCTCTCTCTCTCTGTGTCCTGTCCTGTGCTGTTCTGTTCTGTTTTCACCTTGTCAGAGGACTGGGCTGAGATCTGATCTCTGCATATGCATTATTGATTTACAACTCTTCTCTCACACTGACCAGAGCTCACAATGTCCTTTATCTCCCTCCTCTCTCTCTCTCTCTGCATATTTACTCACTCACCCACTCACAAATTTTTTATTTCTAGATCCAGACATTCAGTCATCCCTGCAAACAGACTTCTGAGAGGAGACTATGTTATATTTAATGAAATGTCAGGCATCATGAAATGAAACAAATGCATTAAGAAAGAAATCTATAAATATATATTCTCAAATCAAACAGAGGTTGTGAAAAATCAAAGCTCAAGTGTTTTCATAAATATATGAGGTAAGCTTTAATACTTTTCAGTACTTTCGATACTTTTCATGTACTACTACTACTACTATTTTTTTAATGTTAGACTGAATTTCCATGTACCTGCATTCTACTAATACTAAAAATAATACCAATAAATAATACAAATTCGCCATATCGAGCCGTACTTTTATTATTTCTTTTCTATACACACTTCTTTGAATCGTCCATCTCCTCTCTCTTATACAGTCCCTGATGTAACACCATACTGGTGTATTATTGACTTTGATAATATGATATTGTTTTATACCTGTCCGTCAAAAAGTCATCAGTCACCACCCGATCAGCTGAAGCACATGACACAAAGTTCAATAAAATCAGTATTTTCCTTCCACCTCATAAGTGACCTCTTATGCCCAGCGCCTCAGGCATCACTCTGAGCCCTTCTATACTCTTCTATCTTCTATCGCACTCTTCACCACTGTTTCCACTTCTCTCCTCCCACAAGCCCTACCGTTCTGCTGTCTTAGACACCTTTTCCACATGTTAATGCCCCAAACCCGACCTAACCCATCCCATCCCGCCCCTGTCCTCGTTGACCCAAAACTTGCTTTTCCTCTTCCTGTTTCAAACACTCTGGAGGTAAAGGCGTGGGGTTTGCAGGCCGAGGAATGCCTGTGTTTGAAAGAGTAACTAAGAGAGCGAAAATGAATGAAAGATTAGGAAAGATAAAGAGGAGGAGGGCAGAGGTGAGACAGAAGAGAGGATAAAAGAGGGATGAGGATGAGAGAGGGAGATGAGCGGGTTCGAGAGCAGAGTGGGGAAGAAGAGCAAGAGTGGGCTGCTATTTTTACAGCTCTCTACAGGGAGCCCCTGTGGCATACCGCTATCCATCTTAACACCGTGCACACACTGAGACACAGAGAGTGCAGATACTCTATTTGTATTTGCTCGTTCTCTCTCTCTTCTCACCCTCTTTACTGCGTCCTGATCCCTGCACACCACGCATGCCACAGGGTTAAAACTGTTACACTTCGCTGCTCTCTCATCTCTTTGCCTATCCATTTTATTTCCCTTGCTTTGACTGTATTCACAGCGTTCTTTGCTGCATATCCACAATATTTTTGTTTGTCCTTGTCCTAATTGTCTTATTTTGTTTGTTTATTAGTAAACTCTTCGCTGAGGTAAATGTTGTTGACTCATCCTTATGTTTAAGGCTGGGTCAGTACTATATATATATATATATATATATATATAAATTATACTTAAACTTATTTTTAGCAAGGATATAATACATTTATTTAAAAATGATGAAGGCCTTTTTTAAAAGGATTTCCGTTAGAGTAAATGCTGTTCGTGGCATAATCATTTAACCTTTAACATCAGCCATTTTTCCCAGTTGGGGTCATGGAAGAATAATGCTTTATTTATATTTATTTATTTATTTATGTTTTCTTTCACTTCTCTGTTCACTTGGTTTACCTTCATCTTTATGTGGTAGAAGAGTAATGGAACTATCTGACGGTCACATCCAGACTGACCATGAGCCAAGAGCATTTGAATTAAGATTTACAAAAGCACTCTCCATACCCGCCGTATGTGTTTCTCTCCTGCCTGCCGTCTACACAAACATCACTGCTTGCTTTTTCCTGTCACAAGCAATTAATCTGCCCATTGCTTACATTTATTGATCCGGCTGAGATAAGCAATGTAATCTATTCAGTTTTCCAAAGAGGCAGATTTAATGAATGATTTCAACTCATGTTTGCAGGCATGTAGGAGGCATGGGGAAATCAATCCCTATGTTAATGTGCTGCCCTGTTCCGGGAAGAATCCCGGGGCCGGTGCCAGCCAGTACTTGGACAAACGGTGAATGTGCACCGTCAGTGCTGGAATGAGGATCAGCGTTCCGCTTTAGACACATAGAGGGTGTTAGGAACACCACCCAGGCCAGACCCAAACTGCTGAATTGATCATGTTTAGCAGGAAGAAGGGAAGGAAGTGTTTTGATCTGGTGGGGATTTGTGAGAGTGCATTGGGGATCTGGGCAAGTGCCGTGAGTGTGAGCTGCTGTGAGCCTATCTGCCACATCCAGACCACTCTAGACGCTGCTTAGATTATGATCCTTCTGTTATCCTTTCTTCAGAATGCTGTGTACTTCCTCTTGTCTGTCCACTGTATTACACTGATCCCATTAGCCCATCTTAAACTCATCCCATTATTACTCTCTCTCTCTCTCTCTCTCACACACACACACACAATGCTAAGCTAAATGATTCATATTTTATATATGCAGTATTAAGCAATATTACATTTATGTTTTATTAAAGCAGTACTATATTGTTAAAATATTTAAATATTTTTAAATCGTTTTTTAAATGGTTATATTCAATTATTATATTTCAAAAAGCTTTGTTAAAGTACAGTTTAATTTGTTCTTAAAATATGTAATTGTTATAGTATATATAATTGTCATATTTTTAAAATATAACAATTCTCGTGAAGTGTGACGAAGCCTAGATTCTTTTTTAAATTTATACATTAAATGTATTAAAATTCCAAATCATGTTTTAAAATTATGAAGTAATGTGTTATGGGAAATGCTGAATACGTGTAAAAGACTGTAAATATAAAAATGGTAAATGTTGAATTAAAGGCTTGATACACCAAATATGGTAAATATTTTATTATTTAAAAAAGAACCATTAAACACTTTTATGCATGTTTTATCTCTGTATCTATCTACAGTATCTATCTATGTGTATTATATATTTTAATAAAATAAGAATAAAAAAATAAGAATTCCAAATTGAAGCACTCTTAACAATACAGATAATAATACAGCGCATACAAACATAGATGTTTGATTTCTTTTTAAGGAGAGAATATGTTGTTTATCTACTTGTGTTTGTGTGTTTGTGTAACGATGAAGAGCCGCTGATAGCTGACATTTCTGATTAGTGGATGTGCTCATACTTCAGATTTCATTATCACCCCAGCACTGACTGATCAACACAGCACTCATCACTGTGTTTATCACATGCTGCTGTGCTGGCACATAGGTGTAAATATGCTGGCAATAATAGGCCTGTCTGCATAGAGATATGATACACTCCAGCACCCATGATGACACACACAAACCCGCAGAGGGCAGTTGTCACTGTAGACCAGGCTTTATATCATTCACTCTCTTTGTGTGTGTGTGTGTGTGTGTGTGTGTGTGCTTCTGTGAGTACCTGCCATTCTATGAATTAGATCTGACGTGACTTTCAGCAAAGGTGCATGGGCGTGTGTGACTAATAGTCACTAATTGTGTAACTTTTTTTTTTTTTTAGCCTAGAGATAATGATGTTATTTCAGTCACTCAGATTAAGGCACATGTTGAAGCACATTATGTTAATGATGACACTTATGATCTTTTATGAAAATTTTATTATGTCTTTACCTTTGGTAAAACTAAAATCATATTGGATTAGCCACATTTGAAGCGTTTTTGCAGTATCCAGAATGCACACAAACACACACACACACACAAACACCTGTGACCAGCGTCAGTTTAATTATCACTTACGTAGATTTGTGATGAAGCTATATTTTATGCCACGGAAGAATGCTTATAGTTATTATAGTGAAAAATATATTTTAAAAATTTTTGGCTTTTATTATATTATTGATGACAGTTCATACATCCAGCCACCTAAGGTCATCCAGTTTTAGAGAATTGCCGCTTTACCTTCCACCATTAATCATATACCCTCCAACCTTTTTTTTTAATAGCCATTAAATGTAGCCTTTTGTGGCTTATTGCTTTATTAAACCAGACATATTCCTGTTGCATTATTTACAAGTTATCTTTCACTTTTTTCCCATTTTTATCATGTTTGCTGAAACTTATTCAGGCCAAATTAAAAAGGAGCTCATGAAGTTGCTTTTCTTTTTAGAGCTTCGCTGTGACTTCTTTCAGAAAGCAGAATAAATGGAACACTTGGCACCCGAATCTTTTCTGTAGAATGAACATGTGAGGGTGCAAAGAGCTAGAATCTTTGCATTGAAAGTAAACCTTCACAGCACACTTCATAGCTCACAAGCACTCGGCTTCGAGATGAAAAGATGCTTGTTGTCAGGTATGCGTGTACCTATGAATTGGGCTGTGAATGTACAATTTGTAATCTTGAAAGGTTGAGTACTTTTATTCTGTGAGGAGTTGCACAGCAGGAGGTGGGACAAGGAAAGTGAATTTTATGTCTAAATATGATTCAGTTTTTTATGTTATCCAATAAAATGTTTATTGGATTTTTCTTAAGATTCCTAGCATTGTTATTCTCATCTTGCATTATTTGGCCTTTTATTTTTAATTTTCTATTTCAAAATTAAAAATGTATTTAGACAATAATATTTAATAATATTTAAATAGTATGTACATGTATTTAAATAGTAATTAAGATACATAACTTAACATTTATTAAATTAAAAATATATATACATAAATGTTATAAATACAGTTAAATAAAATAAAATATGAAAAAATAAAATAAATATATATTCATGAATAATAAATGTATTATAGAATAATATATATATATATATATATATTTATTTATTTATTTATTTCTGTTAAAATGTAACGCTTTGTGCTTTGCCCTGGTGCATTGGGCGTTCATGTCCTTTACCTTCTGCAGACCTGTTAACAGGGTTTACACATGCTGTCAGACTAAACTGTGCACACTGAATTTGCTGGGCTATTTTATTGAAGGTAACCTGATCTCCAGTGGGCCCCTGCACTCCAACACTTTGTCTATTCTAATCTGATGAGTCTTTACGAACACCCACATTCCAATAAACACACACACACACACACAAACATCTGTAGTGTCTCACGGCCCATGCGGGTGTGTGTGGTCTGAAGAAGAGCTGGGGTTGACAGGTCCCAGGTGCCCAGGGTTAGGTCTACAGGCTCTAGAGAGTTGGAGAGTGGCACCTCTCCACGAGGTTCAGCTGTTCTTTCGCCATGCCTCAGGCCCAGAGAAGATCTCTTTGATGGGCAGAGACAGACACCTGCGGGCCCTGCACCCACAGGACCGGATGTCTGACGCATACACAGTGCCAAAATCACTCACCTGACACACCTCAGGCTGCCATTGTCTGACAGTGATGCACACACAAATAAATAACAATGTAAACACACACACACAGGCTTATATAGATGGTCATGTGGCTTTGCAGTCCACTGAATATGTTCCACGGTTCGTATATGAGAAAAGTGGGATTGAATTTAAATTCAGGATTTTTCCACACTTTCAGCCAAAAGACAGTAACGCTTCATTTAATGATGTCCTTGTTACATGTACATACTATCATAATAACAATAAATTGTGACCTGTGCTGACAAAATAAGTTGGAGCTAGAGGCTAAAGTGACATTATATTGAATCCATGTGTTACAATGGGTTTGATACTGATCTGTCTCAATGTAAATCATATATTAAAAGAAGAATCACTCGTTGCTCTTGTTTGCATATAAACAAATGTTTATTTGTTCTTATTTTTAATAAAAGGGATATAAATAGATATATTCTGATTAATAATTTAGTAATTATTATTTAAAAACTTCTCACTTTGCAATATTTGCTTTTAGTTGTTGATTGCTATTATTTATTTACTTTTCATTAGTCATCTTATGAATATAGTTAATAAAATATACATTTTATATCTGTCTTATTAATATTTTTATTTACAATTTGTCTTATTTATTTCGTCCCATTACTATTTATGAATAATTTCTTATTTTACTGAAATATTTATTTATGTATTTGTTCTCATTTATTGTATATACATTTTTGCATTTTATTTCAAGATGACCTAATTCTATTCATTCCTCATTTCTTTACTGAAGTTTACCGAAGAAAGTAATTCTCTTTCCTGTCCTCCTTTTTTTTTTTTTCATTTTTTATGCAAAGAAAACTTGACACACAGATAAGACGGACTAATGAAGCATCTAACGAAAGCTTCATGTGTGTGTCCCATCATTCCACACACTCAAAGGCCTCACTTTTACAACCACTAGATAAAAACACCCACATTCAGAGGTCAATCTCTCCGTCTAATGGCAAAATTGAGCATTATATAAAGGCCGGTGCTGGATACGAGCCCCTCTATAGGAACGACGGATCAAAAGCTGAGCGCTGAAAGGCCTCGTGGATGAAAGCGGTCGCTTTGTCACCGCACACACTCGGTGGCTTCGGCTGCCTTTGTGCGGAGGATGTGGGAGAGATAGAAGGCAGGAGATTGATTCAGACCTGTTGCCTTACACCTATGCGAGGGCCATTGTGGGCATGGGAATGAGAGGCCTTCTCTGCTTAAACGGTTTGATTAAAAGTGAAGGAGCTCCTGTCAGGAAGCTGAAAGCCTGTGACTGATCTCTCTGTCGGCTGGGGGCGTGGCCAGCTTTGATTGACAGCCGACATTGTGTAACGGTCAGACTTCCGTTTAACGTCTCAAGGGTCTGACGGAGTGAGACATTACCTCACGGCTGACATTCCCTGCTTAACGCTCTACGGGCGGCAGCTTTGTTTAGGTACAAGTCCCGTTCTAAGTGTGGCTTGGATGTGGGCGTCCTGTCTGGCTAATGTGTTATTGTGTTATGCATTGGTTTTGGCACGAACTGTCACTAAAGCATACTCTGCCCCTCACACACCTCTCTTTTTTCCTAATCGTAGGTGAACAGTTGGGTTGAGTCTAGACTAAGTGCCTCAGCCACCCGTGTCATCGTGGCAGTCCTGTTCTCCTCGTCTCTTCTCACGTCAGACCCTAATTAGTAAATAACTCATTAGCATGAGGTGATTAATCACTCACTGGAAAGGCCTGTGGGTGACAGGCAGCTGAAATGTTGTTTGCTTATGTGTGTGCGTGACTTTCATTTGTCTTAAGAGCAGTGTTAAGGAAGCGAGGGATTCGGGTTAATGAAAGAGCAAAGGGGGAGGTGTGTTCTTATCTTGAGACCAGAATTTCTTCCAAAATAATTTGAATTTGTCTAATCATGAAGGTGTGTGTGTGTGCTCCTTGCATTTTCTCTCATCATTATATAACAGTGTCTTTAGGTTTCACAGTAACACAAAGCTTTACAAAGAGATTTTTTTTTTTTTTAATTTTTTTTGTGCATGAATCATCCTTATATACAGTAGGGGATATTTAAAGATGTACTACAGTTGTACTATAAAGAATTATGCTGTTACCGTAATACAAATGGTCATTTTTGATTGGTTAGCATGATCAAGTCCAGTTATTTAACTATTCTCACTATTCACACTCTATTGTAATATTTTACATCTTAATATAATGTATGTGTTAATGAAAATAGTAAATGCAATTTTTGATAATTTGGTAATGATACCATAAAAAACTGTATTTTTTTTTGCCTGTTCAAACTTTTTTCTACTCCATTCTATTTTATATCAATAATGTGATTAATTTAATTTGTAAAAATTAATGCTGATTCAAACTCTAAAATCTGGTTTTAGTTTTTATTCATATGTAAATATCAAATGTAATTACTCAAATTAATGAATTAAATCTTTTTGAGTTTTGAGTATGAGATACCATAATTTCATAAATCAAAGACATGGTATTACATCATCTGTTATGGGGTATTTTTCTTTGGGTTTTTTTAATTATATCACTATATTATATTCTTTATTATGTTTTGTATTATATCATTGTTTTATTTTTGTAATATTGTTATTTCATTTATTTATTTTTTTCATTTCTCACATTTAAGTGTCAAAAATAAATTAATCTGGAAACTGTGTGGAAATGATAAAAGATGTGAGCATGCAACGTGCTGGGGATATGCACCAGGTGAGAATCTGCCATTGTTATGACTGTAAATGCTGACAGTAGATACACTAGCTTTCTTCCTTTGTTTTGGTATTATCAAGCCATAGCGTTACCGTCTCATACATCATTTTACCATGGTGTCACCTCAAAACGCATGTGACCTGATTCAAACAGAGATTTCCTTTGAACCCCCAGAGCTCTAGTGAAACCAGAGCGAGTGCTCAATGAGACGCCGTTTTGAGTGACCCCATGCTCTTCACCTCCAGCTAGATCGTATATTTTCCTCTTCACATATTCTCTCCCTCTGTCTTCTTCTTTCTTGTTGCTTTGGTTTCTTGTTCAGTCTCCATCACTGAAACTGTCTTGCTTACTTGTGTAACCCCCACCTTAACTTCATCTCCCTAAAGATTGGTAAGTATAAAGAAGAGTTCTATAACCTGTGTCCTTGAGACAAAGACAAAGGAAGTGAATGATAGAGATGGATTCAGGGAGACGGGGAAGAGCTGAAAGCTGCAGCCAAAGATAGTTGCATAGAGAAGTTGATTCCCCCTGTGAATCTTCCTCCGTCTCTCTCTCTCTCTCTCTCTCTCTCTGTCTCTCTCGCTCCTTGTTAAGGGTAGAAGCTTCATCCAGCTGCTCCATCCCTCTGGTCTCATATCATCTAGTCCTTCTGCTCCTGCTGAAGGATCCTCAATTACCGACTCATAATTCTGCCTCCTCTAATGTCACAGAAGGCCATCCATTAATCTATGTCTTAATCTGCAAGACGTCACCCACCTCGTTCCAGGCTTTATGAGCCTGTTATCATTTGTGAGTTATATGTGTGCTCGTATGGGGTTAAACCCAGTGCACGCTGCGATTTTTGCCATCTGATTGCAAAAAATTCATTTAGTCAAGAAAAAAAATTGTTAATGTTGAATTTCTTAGTGCAAAGGTTTGCATACTAAGCTCTGTAGAGACTCGGGATCTACAAAAAAGGCTAAAATGATCATTTTTAGAGCTGTCGGAGGTAATGTGTTAACTTCAAATGTTAATGAAATATGTTTAACATAATATTTTGGCAATTTGCTTTAGTGTAATGATAGAATGAAAGCCAATTATTAAACTTTAGACAAAATAATTTAGCAATATCTCACATATTTTTCCTCACACAGTATAAATTAGTTTTTGTCACACTGTTTTTATATTATTAAAATATTTAATGAACTGCCTTTATATTTGAGAAAGAGGGTCCTTTATGTATACCGTACACAACATCTGCTACATTAGCTTAGTGAATTAATTGAGTTACTGTGGTGTCATTTCAATTTCTCTTAGTCTAGATTTGTGAGGTAAAACACCCAGGTAACTGTTCATTTTTATTCAAGTGTTGGTTAAGTTGTACTGTACAGTATATCATGCTGCTTGAGGTGGTTTGAGGAATTATTAACATTGCGTAGTCTTTCCTTTGTCATTTAACCTACTGTACAATCATGGTGGGGTTATCATATACATTCTGACAAGCAACAATCATAAAGGACACCAAAAATTACATAGCATGTCCTACTTCACTGAACCAGAATGGCAAGTGAAGAATTTCTGTCAGTCACTTTTATCTATGTCATGGGTCAGATGAGTTATTTGTCTGTCAGTGAGCAAGAAATGGTTGGTAATGTAAAAAACAAATAGATCTGTCAAACGTCTGTACTGTATATGAAATTTGACATCCACGATTATGAAATATTTTGTATCTTAAATCCTCACACCAGCTGTTTGTCTGCATTGATGTTTCTCGCTATAATGACGGTTTACAACAGAAGATAGTCTGCCTCCTGTCAAATGTACAAATTGTTTTAACTCAGTTGCTGTCATTCTCGGAAGTGTTCAAGACTAGTTTCCTGCTGCTGTTTGCATGTGATGCAATGTTGCCTTGAGTGACAGGCTTGGGGGTAGGTTTGGCAAATAACAAAAAGATCTAGCCACTATTACTAACTGGCTTCTGCATGTTAATATAAAAGTGCCTGACTAGACTGTCAGGACAACATGACCCATAATTCACCTGAAATGAGTTTTAATGTGTTTGTCTGGTTGCTAAAAGCATAGCTTTAATAAATGATGTAGCCAATAAAAAAAAATGCTTGAACCAGCCTAAGCTTTTCTGCTGGTCTAGCTGTCTCCCATACTGGTTACTAGACTGGTGTTTACCTCAACAGCCAGATGAAAATGGCCCATACAGTATCTCCACTAGTACTGTACAAGCCAATGGACCGGGCTGGGAGATAAGCAAATCTCTAGTATGTTTCTACATGCGGTGGTAGACATTCATGTTTTTCAGCACTTTTAAATCAATGCACCAGTACCACCAGTTTACATAAATACATTCAAGTGACACCAATTCGCAATTATAGTCAGCAAGCGGATTTCTGTAATATCTACATACAGGGCAACGGCTACAATCCTTCTTTCTGTCCTTGTTCATGAGTAGAGGCGACCCAGATGTCAAAAGTGCCTAGCGCAGCGTTTTGCAAGGTACATGGGTCTCCGAGCATCGACCATCTATTTTCCCCAAGAATATTTTTCTTGGTTGATACTTTTTCTAGGTTTTTTCATTGCTGGTAGGCTCCCCTGGGGCTTCCCAGGAAAGGTTAACTAGTCTTTTCTTAAGCTTTCACCGGATGACAAATGGCTGTGTTCAACCCACGGGTCCCTTCGCTGCCCATCCCGTACCTCCTTTAGCTCATTCACATTCAGTTCCTCTCACCCTGGGCCAGGGGGAGAAAAGCGAGAGATGAATGGAGAGATGAAAGAACAGTGAGATAGTGGGATGGGAGTGATGTAAACGTAGTGTGATGGAACTCACAGGATTGTGAGAGCCGTTCCTGCCTTCGTGGTCTGACCTTGTCCTGCTCGTTCTTAGCAGCCATAGATACTAGTCACTTCCAGTTCGGTTTTAACCTAAATCTAGTGCATGCGTGGAATCTCTCTGTGCTTTTATCACCACATGACCGGGGCTGGAGCAATTTGCTTGCGTGACTTTCACACCATGTCACCGTGGAACGCCGACACAAATTTATTACACGCTGTTATGCCCCTGTCTAGGAGGAGGCCGCTGCATACACTGGAATGCAGAAAAATCTCCTTTACAACTCACTGGAAGCTCAACATCGAGGGTGAGCATATGCAAAACAACAAACCAAAATAAACATTCATAGCAAACTATCTAATCGCTCTGGAATAGTAGTCAAATAATGTCAAGACAGCGCTGATTGGCTGATAGCACAACAAGAACTCACAGTCTCTTCTATTAATTAACTATTATAGAGTTGTGATGTAAGTGGCAGCAGAAAAGGAGAAATATAAGTATGTCATGCTTTTAAGAGTTATTTATTTATTAACAGGAACTGGGTACTGGTAAATCTACTATAAATCCGTAAATGTGGTAATATATTTGAAATACCTGCTAAATTATTTGTTACCCTGGACCATAAAAAATGTTTAGCAATAGGCAAAAATACACTGAATGTGTCAAAATTATCTTTTTTTTATGCCAAAAAAATCATAAGGATGTTAAGTGAAGTTTATTTTCAAGGAATATACTTTACAAATGTCCTATCTTAAAATTTTGATTAATTGCTAAGAAGTATGCACAACTATAAAGGTGATTTTCAAAAATTTTTCTAATATTTAAAAAAAAAAAAATTGCACCCTCAGATTCCAGAATAGTTGTATCTTAACCAAATATTGTCCTATCCTAACAAACCATACATCGATGGAAATATTATTCATTCAGCTTTTGAATTATGTATAAATCTCAATTTGTAAAAAATTGATTCCTATGACTGGTTTTGTGGTCCTGGGTCACATTTGTCTTACATGTCAATCAATGGGCTTTTACAAGAGTAGTGTGAACACATGGCAGAAACTGATGTGGAAGACAAACAAATGTTGAATGTTGAAGTTTTTTTTTTTTTCTTTGCACACAAAAAGTATTATCCTAGCATCATACAATTATGGTTGAAGCACTGAAGTCATGTGGACAATTTGAATTATGCCTTTATTACATTGTTGGTTCTTGAACGTGGGAATTACATTGATGTCTATGAAGGGTCAGAAAGCTATTGGATTTTCATCAAAAATACCTTAATTTGTGTTCCGAAATGACTGACAGTATTACAGGTTTGGAATGACATGAGGATGAGTAATTAATGACAGAATTAAACATTTTTTGGGTGAACTATCCCTTTAAAGGCAGTAGTCCTTTCAATGAGTCTAGCAATCGTAAGCTAGCTTTGAATGCAATAGATCCCACCCTCTCTGCAAATCAATCTCCAAACCCAGGCCTCTTCCAAGACACATGAATATGAACAGGCAAACCAGAAGCGAACCAATGACATGAAGAGATATTGTTTGTAGAGGGTAGAATGAAAACGCAGTCAATTACCTCATGTCTCATTCACCAGTGAGAAAACACAATACAAAGCGCATAATATTACAATAATACCACCTTCCATTCTCACTCTGTCTACAATAGCGTAATGGTACACACTAATGACGTATTAAGTCTGTCCGAAAGCAGAAGTATGCAAATAAATGTTTTAGAAGCAAATCCGAATGTTGAATCTACATGGTACTTTATGCCAAACAAATCTCATTTCTTACATGCAGAACCACAATTGAAAGTTAAGCCAAAATTAATGCATCATGGATTAAGTACAGATCTGGCAATAGCAAGGGTAGCAACAGGAAGTCAAGCACAGAGAAGAGCTCCCCCTAGAGGCTCAGTAGTCCCTTTTATTCTCCGGTCTCTTGCTCACTTATTTCGAAAGGGGATTAATTAAAGCTGATCAAGTCATTTTTGAAAGATGCAGAGAAAAGGAGCACAAGGAATGATAAGATTACTAGACACCGCTGCGTGTTGATTATAAGACATGTGATGAATGTAATCACAGGTCAGCAAAACTTGTCAAAGTGCTTTCCGAAACAAGTTGCATTGCTTTAAGCGTGTGTGTACATGTGTGAGTAAACGTGTGCATCCACGTCTGCTAGAAATGATGGATGGGGCGGTCGATGAAGCCGTCAGGCTGAAGGTTGTATGCATGTGTTTGAGAGCATGTGTTCGGTATATTTAAGCTGAGAGGTGTAAGTGCTGTGCTCTTTTTCGGCTCAGCGAGTTGGAAGCCTTTAGGCTGAATAAGTTCCTTTAATACTGCAGGAAGGCTCTGTCTGCATTGATTACAGAGCCTCAGACTGGACGCCAACATCGTCCGTATCTGCTGCTCCGCACACCAGTCGCTTCGTCGCATCACAGCTCAGGGAAGACAGGCGCTGTTCTACTGAGGTCAGGAGAAGTGATTATATGCAGAAAATATTCCTCTTTAGTACATTCACTTCTGCCTCAATCCGTTTCTTATGGAAATTCAATAGTTTGGCATTGAAGCATTTTACTCTGTGAGCCGTTTTAAGCAATATTCTTTGTTCAGTAAAAGCTCAGTCAACAACATTTGTGGCATAAAGTTGATTACCATAAGAAATATTTTTTCTCATCACTTGTTTTCTTCGCAAAACAAGCACAAATCAAGGTTACGGTTATGGAAGGAAATATAAAAGCAGGGATTTTAAACTTTGTAATATTATATTTCCGTTTTATGACAGAGTTGAAATCATTTTATGTTACTTGTTGTCCCAGGGAAACTTGTTAGGGGGCCACAGAGTGACATAAAATGATTTTAACTGAGTTTTTTAAATAACTCAACTTAATTTTTTTTATTTTATTGAATTTTTTCCTGCAACATACAGGTCTTGGTAATTCCGTAAACCAAATAATAACTATTAATTAATTTGATATATTGACGTTACCAAGTTATCTATTTTGAAAACATTTTATTTAATTTTTTTTCTTTTGTGGTAATCTACATAACGCTACAAGTGTTGGCAAACAAGCTTAACTTGTATTGAACCTTGTAAATGCATTTCCAGTTAATTTGTTACAGGCTTCATTTTTCACTTAACAGTGATTGCAAAAGCACTAATGAAGAGTGGACACTGATAAAACATTGTTTGATAAGTCCTCCGTAATTACGGACACAATGTGAGGAGAGTCTGATATGGACTGAGCAGAAATGAATCCATCCAGCTGTCTGCACTTATAGCGGTGTGGCCTTCCAAAACCGCTCTCTTCATTAGAGCTCTCGCTATGGGTGGATGCATGTTTGTGTGCAGCCAGATTGCTTATTAGATGTACAGGATCCAGTCCCTCCCTATGGTACTGTGAGCCCAGAGAAGGTGGGAGAGAGAGTTATTTGAGTAGATTGGCTCTTTGTCCAATCCAGAAGGGTCAAACGGCTCTAAATATAGAGGCGTTGCAAATATAGGCACTTTTGCGGGAGCATGTGTGTGTGGGTTGGTAACTCAGGGACAGGAAGCAGGCGAGATTAGAACCAGGATGCTTTCTAGACGGGATGGATGACATCAGGAAGATGCTGATCTGTAGCCCTGCCCTCTGTTGGACAGAGCAGGAAGTACCATGGCCAGCTCCTTTCTGAAGACACAGTATTGGATGCTGTTCATAAACTCCAATTCATAAGTGTAATTGTCTGCAGTCTGAACTTTGAGCTGGGCAGTTTTAGAGTCAATATGAACTCAAAATTGAGCCTATTTTCTTTCTTAATGCAAGTTCGGGACTTATTGTTTTCATCTGTCTTCATAACCTATCATCAAGATATAATTACTTCATATGCCTCTGAATCAACTTTCATTTTCAACTGACGTCACCTAACTTAAAATGTTTTTTTTTAGGCATGGTGTTGTAGGTAATGGCAATTTTTACAGTGCTACCAATATTTGCAGTAAGTTCAAATGTAAAGGATTCATGTCAGCTCAAATAGCAAAGCAAAGCACTAGCAAAGCCAAGCTAATAGGCTTGATTCCCAGAGATAGCAAGTCACTTTAGAAAAAGTGTACAACTATCAATTTGAAAGTGAAGCTATTCCATTGGGATCCATCAAGATCTCGATGATCCTTGACCTTTAACCTCTACATCTTGGGTAAAAGCTTTACTTAAAAGTTGGATGCCAAGGTTGTTAAGCTTGAGTGTAGCGGCAAACTTTCATGCTAGTCAGTAATGCCCACTTTCATCTTCCGATGAATTCCTGATAGACAGAGCCAAGTTTTCTTGTTTTCTCTGAATATCCTGTTAAATATTTTGCTACCGAGTAAAGCCTGAAGGCCGTTTTATGTTGACTTGAACATTCTATTCTCAAGTCGTTTTAAGCGAAAGCGCATTGTATTCCCACGCAGCACTTTTGATTATTTATACATTACGCACAGTTGTTTGCACTGACAAATAAAGAATATCATCACAAAAGCAGCGGTTGTGTTTTATTGTACGGTAGTTTCAAGTGTGTCACCTGCCAGAGGTGTGTGTGCGAGGCACAACAAAGCTTGTCTCTCTGGCTTGTGTATTACAGCACTCCGGCTCAGTGCGTTTCAGTATCAGATGGTGTTCCGGCGCTCCAGACCCCAAGCGTCTGCCGGATCCCCAATCTAATATTCACATATCCAGTGTTGTTTGCGTGAAAGCATGGCGGTACAAGGTTATGTATTTTTAGTCGCGCCGCTGCTTTTTAGTTCAGCGTGTTGTGTCAGCTTGTCAGCACCTTTCATGCTGAAAGCCCCCTTCTCCAAAGGGACCCTCTTGTGCATATGAAGAAGTGAAAATCTGTCTGTCTGAGTGCATTAAAAGATGAATACTGACCGTACTCTTGGTAACACGGCTTGACACGTTCTCGTCTCGGCTAGACGGGGAAACATGCCCGATCTGTCTCGTTTTCTCTCCTCCTCTCTCTTTGATGAACATGCTTTGTCACATTCCCCCATCCTCACCCCTCCTTTCTTTCTCTCTCTCTGTGCTCCCCCGCACTCTTGTTCTCTCCCGCACCTCTCTCTCTCTCTCTCTCCGTTTCTCTCTCTCTCGTGCTCTGCAGCGATGCTGTATGATTCTCAGAGCTCAGAGTCTGTGCGGAGCTCCAGTCATGTGCAGATGTAGGATGGAACAGCCCTTTGCATTCTTCTCTCCGTGCTCGCAGAGAGGTTGACGATAACGCTGTTTCCTTTCTCCGGCATTTGTTCCCTCATCCGTCTTTCTCTGCCGTACCTTAAGACCTTTCCCGTCAGTTTGTGGACTAGAGTGCTGTGCAACCGGGAAGGGGAAAGTGGCTGCGTGCCGTATGCACGCGCGTGTGAAGTTGTGTGAGAGAGGGCATACGGAGACAGAGAGGGCACAACTGCTTCTCATACGTGACTTCTGAAGCCCCTCGCCCCTTCCTCCAGGAGAGAGAGACCACCAGGGGACCGTGTCCGACGGTTCGGTGAAGAGGAGAGGAGGAGATACAAGGGGAAGACTCACGCTAGGAGCAATGCATCACTTGGGCAACACCAGCGGTAGAGCTAAAGCCCTCTCTCAAGAGACCGGTAAGAGCTTTGCAGAACGGTGTGTGTTTGTGTGTGTGTGTTGCGTGAGAGAGAGTGCTACTGAACTGTGAAAGAAACTACTTCAGACCCTGGTGAAAAACCAGTGCGTGTTGTGTATTGGATGCTGGTGGCTTATTAGCAAGCTAAAAACTTCCTTGGTCAACCAGCTTCTTCAGTTTTGCTGGTGAACATCATGCATGTGCTGGACCAGCAAACCAACCAAGCAACAATAGACCAAAAGAACGTCAGAGAACGGCATTCATTCTCCCTTGCGTGCCTCTAGGAGATCAGAGATAACGGGGTGTCGGTTTATCGGAGAACTCACGTTTCTTCTGTTCATGCCTTTAGCCGCTAACATCTTGTCGTAGTGTTTGTTTTGCAAGTCTTGGTAGACATGCTTGGCACTTCAGATTGATGTAGGCTGACGGTAGTTTGAGATGAGTGACGTCTGGCTGAGGGTGGCGAATGGATGCGCCTCTGGTTGATACATCTCCTCCCTCTCATTTAATTATTCATGCATGTGCGAGTTTCAATATTTACAAGCCTGCAGTTTAGCCCTAATTTACCTCCCAGAGTAAACGGACTAAATTGCCAAATGTGACCAAATTTGCATTTTGGCGGAAAAAAACGAAGTGAGCGCTTTGTTGAGGGAACATTGTTGCTGAGTAATTGAGGAAGGTTTGGGTGGGGGAGAAGGTGGTAGTGCGATGTCTTCAGGGAATTGCGAAGTAAATTAGGAATTACGTGTGTTTTGACTGCGTTTTAATGGTTTTAGGTTAAAGGCCGACTACGTTCAGTGTGGGAACGCCTGAGGCAGGTTGTTTACAGCTGTCTAACTGAAACTGGCATCTCAGTTGTGGCTGCTAGTAGCCATAAGTGAGATGTTCGGTGAGCTTGAGGAATACTGGTCGTGTGCTAGTGGTCTGATTTATTATTCCGGTGATGTCAAGTTCCCATGGTGACCGTTAAGATGTGAAATGTCATTAGTCGTTAAAGGTGTGACAAACCTTGATGTGTGTGAAAACCATGATGTTTATCCTCGTACCTGACCAGACTGCATAGTTGGTTTCTATTTCTTTCTTTATTTATCTAAATGTGCAAAACTAAAAGAAATTAAATGCAAAAAAAAAAAAAATCTCCCAGTCACATTTTATTCTCCATTTTCTTTGTTTCCTCAAACACACAAACAATCATACGTGCGAAAGCTCACTTGGCTTTGATATCTTTTTTTATTCTGCACCATATGTGCTTTAGAGATTCGTGTAAACAGACCTGACTAGAGAGGTGAAGAATAGTGCGAGAAAGAGAATGAAAGGGTGAAAAGATAATAATAGCAGACCTTGTGTTAGATACAATTTAATTTACCCCGATACACGCGCTTAAGTGTAAATGTGTGCGTTTAGTTGAATACACAATCAGTGATGGTGATGTGTTGTTACAAAGCAGTGGGTGGCCTCTAAACAAGACCCCTAAATCACTTCTAGGCCGGACTGAACTGATAACGGTGCATTTTGGGGATTTTCAGACCAGCGGCACACACATTCACAGCTGACCTCAGCAAAACACACACACATCTCACATACTGCAAGCTGATGTAGAATTAAAGACAGAATCTCGGCTTTGGAGGAAGCGAGAGTGGATTAAGCTTCCCCTCACTTTCCATCTCTTTTCTCCTGTAGTGAGCTAGTTTAATGGACCCTGGGTCTGTTGGGGAGCCATATGCTTGATGACAGCTCATTTGATCAAACAAAACTAACTGTGAAAGTGATAGAGTGATCAAGAGATGGCGAAACTTAATTGGCTCTGTTTACCTTGCCGAGTTGGGGCCTGTTTGTGGCGACGAGAACGTCGTCCATTAGGAATAGAGAGAGAGGGAGATTTTAATTGAAATTATGGATTCTATTAACCCTGCCGCCCAGGGCTCTCATTAGCATCTCATTAGTGCAGAGAAAAGGTATGGAACAAATTCTATTATTGTTGCAATAGGTGGCGATTTTTCATTTACAAGGTCCAAAGTGTAAACGCAGCTCTCTCGCAAAATGCCTCGTATCAATAGAAACTCTCTATGGAGAATCAAGCCACTACATGTCAGAAACGAAACATGCGAAATGTGTCATTTTGTGCTGTTCAATATGATATCCAACTCATGCAAATATGCATACCTACAACGGATGTGCAGATAAGATGTGTATGTGTGCAACTGAATGGTCTCCACCATCATTTCTGGTTGTGTTATCCCGAGGCCATGCACACATGCAGGGCATGCTGGGAGGCTTGTGGTGAGGAGAAAAGAGGAGAGGAGACAGCATACAAGACTCCTGCAGTCAGCTGCACGCCTGGCGGTCGACAGACCTCCCTGGTCGCTTGACTCTCTAAAAAGCTCACCCCCCACCAAAGCAATCAGAAAAATTCTAGAATTCTAGAGCAAAAATATATCCTGTCATTTCGCTCCTCTGGTTTGCGGCTCCGTTTGACATCCTCCCCTGATCCCCCATGCTCTTGCTCTCTCTGCTCTCCGTTACTCAGACACCATCCCCTCCTGCTGGAGACTTGAGGTACTGCATGCGAACTTATGCAGGCACCAGCAGCACAGGTGGGCGAGACACAGCGCGTTTAACCCCAGAGCACAGCATCAGCGCTTCCCGGGCTTTTGTGTTGACACAGATGTGTGAAAATGGAGACGCTCTTTAGTGTTTGTTCCTCTCCGCTCTTTTAATTGTGCTTGTCACGTGTCACAGTAGCAGAACATCATCAGCCAACACATGTGGTTCATGAATCAGATCTAATCTACATATGCTGGTTGTAAACATTCTTTCATTGTGCTTGTGTGAGGCAGAATATGTGAAAGTGAGGGTGTGTGTGTGTGTGTTTCAGGGGCTCGGGACGAGTCAGGAGAGATTATTGGTGACATCAACTAATTAATTTAATTTTTTATTATATTACATTTCAAATTTTAATTTTAAGGTGCTTATAGGTTAAATTAAGAGAGCAATTTCGATAAATGTCAGTGTACTGTCATTAAGGCATTATCTCTAAAGAAATATATTTGTCTAATAAAAACTATTGCTTTCGAACCTCAAAGCAGCCGCTGTACAGTAAGTGATGTTCCCATGACTATACATTATAATTATGATTTGTATATCTTTATCGTTTGATGACTGACAGATGTTTTTTTAGCAAGGCAAAACCAGTAAAATACAATTATTATAAATATTACACATTATGTCCCTATGACAGTGAGCTTATTCTACCGTTTTGAAGATGGGGGTCAGTAAGTTTTATTTATTTTTTTATTAGTGTAATTTTACTCATATTAAAGTAGAAAGCGGTTATGCAAATAACAGTTGCATTTTTAACTTTAATTTTCAAGTATATTAAAAAAAAAAACTTTGGAAAACATATTAAAACAGCTGTTCCATTCGCTCGTGCTCTGTCCAGCTGTTTTTGAACACTAGAACACTAGTCTTGTGTGAACGCCTTTAAATCAGCATAATTATACACGGCTTCCTTAAGGTCATCACATCGTTTAGACAACCTGCAGAATAGTGGTCCATGAAAATATGTCGTTTTGCACAACCCTAATGGGGGCAGCATGATAAAGTCCCTGTGGGCTTGCATGCGGAGATCTTGAAAAGGATGTGTGTGCGTGTGTGTGTCATGGGTGCGCTATGAAGCATGTGTGTGAGCAGATGGTTGTAAAGCTCTGTGTGATGTGGGTGCTGCTTGATTTCCATCTTAGCAACACGAAGCCCACACGTCTTCTCTCGTTTTCTCATTCACTCCCTCTGTGTTTCTCGCCCGCTCCGTCTCGGCCTCTTTCTCGATCAACCGGCGGTTGTAAACTCAGTGATTGACCTTTACGCTGACAGTATTTACAACTTAATCACATCCTCTGTAGCTTGTCCTCCCTCGGCTCCTCCATTGCGCATGCCTCACTCCTTCACCCTGTCACTTCTTCACACGTTTACTCATTTTTCAACACTTTCTATTAACTTCCGCTGCTCTTCCATTTGGTTTGAGCCAGAGCGGGGCTGTTTTAGTGAGGGGATGACTGATCTACTTGGGTTCCTAACACTTTTGGGCCGATCTGAGAGGACGGCACGTCCTCAATCACACTTGAAAGCATTTGTTGTTTTTTTTAGATTATGCATTTTGCCTCTTTGCACCTCTCTAGCGCTCTGTCCTTCACAATGAAGGTCATTGGGAGATTGAATCCAGCCTCTCGTGTCTCTGTGGAGCTGTCTGGGTGGATGGAGGACAAGCAGTGTTGTTAATCAGATGTCCCTGCATCCGCAGCAGAAAGGGAGAATGCAGATATGCAGCTAAGCTGCTAATGCTTTGGCAATACCATTGCACAATAACTTATCATGCCAATAAAACACATTAAACTGAAACTGAGAACAAGAAGGAGAGGGGGTGGATGTGATTTTGTGCGTGCATTTCTTTTCTTGTACTTTCTCTTTCTTGTCCCATTTCCTGCCTCGTCTCATCTCGTTTTCTCTTGTTTTATCTGAAAATTTGATGCAACTTTCTTTTTTAGCTTACCGCTTCTCATCTTAGTTTGCCTCGTCTCATATCTTCTTCTCCTTTTGTCTTCCTGTATGGTCTTTCTTTGCTTCATTTTCTATCACGTTGCCGACATGTCTCTTCTCTTTGTCTCGTCTTGGTTTGTCTAATTTAGTCTCTCCTCTAAACTTATTTAGTCTCAACCGGCCCCTTTTCTCATTTTCTCTCGACTAACCTTTTCTTTCCGTGACTCATTTCAATTTATCTCATTTCGTCTTTCTCTGGACTTGTCTTTTCTGTTCTCCCGTCACATTTTTATTGTCTTCCTTTCTGTCATCTCTCAGTTTTGCTTAATCCTGTCTCATGTTGTTTACTCCTTGTCTCAAAACATGCGTCTTCCCTGTTTTCTAGGTCTGTCAAACTATTAATGGAGATTAATCAATCCAAAATAAAAGTCTTTGTTTACATAGTATATGTGTGAACTGTGCGTATTTATTATGTGTATACCATGTATGTATATAATTAAGTTACATTTATCTTAATTATTTTTTATATACTTTAATATGAATATAAGTAAATACCTGTAAATATGTTCTAAATATATACAGTAAGTCTGTGTATATCTATATAATGAATATACACATGCACACATATATATTATGCAAATAAAAAATTTTCTTTTCGTTTGACAGGACTACTTTTTTTACATTCGTCTTGTCCCAGTATGTCTCTTCTCTTGTCTCATTTACCTTGTATGTTTGAAATCAACAGGTCTTCTCTTTTCATATTTTGTCTTGAAAGTGTTCCCATTTCAAATTTGTCGCCTTTTTTTTAGCTTGTCTTTTCTGTTCCTTGTCTTCTTTTTCAGTTTGTTATCATGAACTACATGAAGAGAACTGAAGAGCCTGCGATATAAGTGTTCAGTATTAAGTAAACTATAAGGCAAATCTGTTTAGAGTCTGTCAACACACACACATTATGTACTTCAATAGTCACAATAACAATATGTGTGATTAGTCTCTAACACTTAAATATTAAATGGCTGAAAATGCCATATGAAATGCTCCCTCTGCCCACATAATGGCACACTGTAAATGTGCAGTTGATTCATATGTGGAATTCACAGTCAAGTGAGGTGACTCGACAGTTGAATAATTAGCTCAGTTAAACTCAACTGCCTAATATCCCTTTGTGACACACACAGCAGACACGGCCAACTGCTGTAAACAGCATTTGTTCTGCCGTAATCAGGTGCTGTTACAGCCAGATGAATGAGGGAAAAGCTAGCATGGTGAGGCCTTGGAGAGACAATCTCGAGATTTGAGTGCTTAAACCCATCATTGGTTCACCTGTCATCACTTCCATGTGTGCAACACTTTCACAGATGTGCAGACAGAAAAGGAAATGGTGTGTGTGTGTGTGTTAGGAGTGAGCAAAATGAACAATCTCACTGTGTGAGATGCAAAAGTCCTCAAACTCCTGCATTTCCAACAGCCTCCATTGTTTAGGTTAAGGCATTTCACTTTTATGGCCATGAGAAGATTATTAATCAGTTATTGAATAGCTTATCCAAAATGTCCCGTGTTATTGATAAAAATACTCATCTAACAGAAAAAATCTCAGACAGAGATGGTTTAAATACACACATGGTACTAAGGTGGTGCATGCTTTTCTGAGTTTATTTTATTATTTTTTTAATTTGTGGCTGTGTATATTCACATTGTTTCTCAAAGTATCATATAAGTAGCATAAATTAGCCCAGCAAAACCTTTACCAACTGGCACGTTTGTCTCATGGCATATACGGTCATAACGTCCAGCCCTAGTGTGTGTTTATTTGATTAGGCATGTCGATATTAGTGTGGTATGAGTGTGTGTGTTTAAGTATGTGTGTTTAGTAGGCCTGGCCAGTTGCTATGGATGGATGGAGGTATTCATTTTCTCTGCAGTAATTTGGCCGCTGATTGTGTGTGTGTGTGTGTGTGTGTGTGTGTGTGTTTGACTGTCTGGCAAGCTGGCCAGTTTCACGCATCACTTCCCTGGCTGCTCGCTCGAGCACTGCTGCCGCATGTGAACCAGCTACGCATCTCACAAACCAGCATTTCTGCACCTCCCGTGTCCCATGGACCCTCTGTCTCCTTCACCTAATCTCTTTCCTCCTGTCCCCTGTGCTGTTACGGGTGATGTAATCTGGGTGGTGCGATTGCTCATTGTCATATATTAAACTCTCAGTGTGTTCCAGATATATCAAGTCTCTCGGGGCGGCGAGACTCAGTAGCACAGCAGTCCCCTGGTGCCAAGAGGAACGAAGCCCCCTGGCCAACACTCATTAAGCTTTTTGTGTGGCTATTCAGGTAGCTAGCGCTGTCATGCCTGCATAAGGAAAGCCTCTTGGCGCCAATGACGCCGTGTGACAGCTTGGCTGTCAGTGCACATCGACCTAAAGATTGCTCTCTACAATGAGAGCGGGAACTTCGGTTAGAGCCAGCTGTCAGCGGCACGTCTCCTCACCCAGACGCGAGCGAGCGCCAAGCTCACCTGAACCTAAACTCGAGAAGACACACCTGAATGCAAGCGCAGGTGAAAATGACACTCAGCCGAAGCCGTTCCCACCCTGTCTTCGGGAGGAGCGGGAGGGGGTTAGTCGCTAACGCTTGTTTGCCCTCCGCTTCCTGAGATCGACATCCTTGTGCGGCTTTGATGCGCGTGAGATTCGGGTTCGACTGCCAGAAGGATTGAGCGCCTCGCGAGAAAGGTCACACGGATGACAAAGGATGTGTGAATGAGCGCGGAATTCGGGAAATAGATTTTAGGCCGTTTGTCATAAAAGAGATTGACATGAGAGACAGTTTATGCGCCCCTGTGTATACATGTGTTTGAGGCATGTGTGTTTGCTCGTGTGTGTTTTTGAGGGAGACAGATGCCTGAGAAAGGAGATCTGTGTAAAATTGTGTATTGAGCTATTATCTGAGCAGAGACTAATCATGGGGAGAGGGGCGACGGCAACGTGACCTTGCCTTGGGGACAATAACAGCATGAAATCCAACCCCCTGCATCTGTGTGTGTTTGGCTCTGAGGAGCAGCAGTCAGTTAAATGGGAAAAGAGGCTTGGAGACGAGAGGGCAGTGTGACGTTTTCATCCATCATTCTTGATCACCCAGTGACGCCATCTCTCAACACTGAGCGCATCTGTCATTTCACCCGAGCACTCGCTCGCATGCATTTGCTGGAGTTTTAGGGGGTAGCTGAATTATGTCATTCATATGAATACATAAAAATAACCTGTGTGTAGTTATAGTGTGTCCATTTAAAAAAAAAATAAATAAAAAAACTTTTGACATTTTCTCAAATCTATAAAAATTTATATATATATATACTGTACATAGATATAGAAATCTTAAACAGTAAATAATATTTTTGAGCATGTATGCATAATTGATTAAAAGTAACAAATACATTAATGATGCTACAAATTATAATTTAATGCTGTTCTATTTGGTTATTTCTGTGTTTGTGTGTGTGGAAATTGCACACACACACATATATAATTGTTGCGTTACATGTTATAATATAATATAATTTAATATACAATCTAAAACATTTTGATTCGGCTAGTTGTCAATACATAATTTCTTGTTTTAATTTAGATCATGTTAATGTACTAGAATAACAAAACAGAATTTAAATTAATAAAATTAATAAACTATATATATATATATATATATATATATATATAACACGCATACACAAAATTACTAAAATGCCAAAACACAACAAATTTATTTAAATATTACAAAACTAATTCAAAATATTAATAAAAACTGTAATAGTAACTCTGATATAGATATATACATGCATAAATATGTACAGTGCGTGGTTTGTGTGTAATTGCAAGTGTGTGTTCATGCGTTTTCATGCATTTTTCCTCATTCAGCTTGTGGATTGCACAAAGGTAACGTGGGGCCGCTCTTGGCCTTGTGCCGTCTAAAGCAGCGTGCTATTAGCATTCCTTGCGCTGACTCCAGATTGGTATTGATCTGCCATCCGCTCCATTCATTGCCAATTCTCTCAGCTGCACACGCCAATACACCTGCCCCTGCAAACATCCACACACGTATTGGCACACTGCATTAACAGGTGTGTCCGTTGATTCATTCACACGCTAAGCCCCCAGTCGTATGCCTCCGTTGCATTCAATAAGCACAACCCGCTATAGGAACTCTCTGGAAACAAGCTTTGTTTTCAGAGTGATGTTTCCCGTGGATCTCAGATACGCTCTCTCGCCACCTTACTTTCTTAAACCTGGCAGGTGTGGGCACAGATGGCGCATGGGCTTATCGAATATCAACACGCACAATAAAAGGAAGAAAATCCTTTAAGTGCTGCGGAGGGGGAAGGGGACACTTTCTTTTCTGCGCTCTGTCCTCCCAGGAGCTGGTGTGTGGGGCTTGTGTCCCGATCCTGAGTTTTGAGTTTGTCAATGGCAGAGCTTTGAATTTCAAACAGATCAATGGGTAGAAGCAGAGGCTTGAGTCTTGCGAGTTTCTCTGGAAGAAACTCTCTTCCCCTGCTATTGTGACGGCTCAACGCCCCGCTGTCCGCATTACGGCCTGTGCACACACCATCTACTCAAGTTCTGCCGCGTCCATGCAGTCGCTGTGTGTGTTACACCGGCCTCGCTGTGAGTCACCCCACTGCTAAGTGCTGTCAAAGCTAGAGGAAGTGCAGTCCAGCTCGGTGAGACATGGATTCGGGCAGAGTTGCTTCCCACTGGCTCCATGCAGGAGTGCAGCTTTCCTGCTTTGATTTGGAGCGGCGGTGATGGCTGATCTCAGACCTGTGTGTGCACAGTTGCTTCACACAATGTGCCAACATCTGCTTTTGAACCAGAGGTGTGCAATAGCTGAAACCAGCAAGAAAGAAGTAGTCAACATATTTAAGGGTTGTTTGATTTACTTACTTACCACAATAGCTGTTTTGCATTTTTTTGGGCCACTGATTGGCGTACAGTTAAATGAATATATGCTTTTTATTTTTTGGATTGGCTTGTAAAACTAATTTGCATGTGTTTTCTAAAAGAAGTCGGTGAAAGTATGTAGTTTATTCATGATTACACACACACACACACACACACACACACACACACACACACATATTGTGAAATATTATTTCAATTTAAAATAACTGTTTTCTGTGTGAATATATTTTAAAATGTAATTTATTCCTGTG
>JAUCMU010000002.1:5809664-5821109 GCA_032275025.1 Enteromius treurensis | reverse complement strand
AATGAGGGATCCCAGGTGTGGGCAATCAGAACTCAGGTGATTGAGATCGTGCATACATGGCTGTGCTGGGATCAGTGTGACTCGCTGGTGTGATGTTTTGTGTAGGATTGGCTGCACTGCCCGATGGTGTGACAGAAGCTTTAGTCTTTGCAACTTTAGGGATCTCATCTATGCACAAACAGCTTGTAACAACCCAAAGAGAAAAGAAAACATGAAATCGCATCATACGATCTCTTTAAAACAGAGGATCGTTCAGAAGTCCATCTATGATTCATCACAGAATGTCAACTGTTACAATATTTTATTAATAATAATAGAAAAAAGAGTTAAACTGTACATTAAGTTATCATTGATTAAGCATTAAATTGATCTCTTAAACTTGTGTGAGTAGGGCTGGGAAAGCGAACACTCAAGAGCACTTTCGTGCAATCAGGGCACAAAATGAGAGCTTTTACATGCATTCGGTAAGCCTCTTTAGTCAACGGTGCTTCAACACTGCCTTTGAACTTCTCACCTCCGCAAATGTTGCCAACCAATGCAGGGAATTCGGTCTTCAGCCCCCTACATTTCACACTTTTTATGTTGTTCCAGTTTGTTCATCTTTGAGTCCCCACTCCATTAACCTCAAAAACACATTGGAACTAATAATTTGACAGAGTGCAAAGAGTCACAAATATGCATGGACGCCAGTGTCCAAATCTCTCGTACTTGGCTCAATTGAGCGTTTGCTGCCAGTTTTGTGCCGAAC
Source organism: Enteromius treurensis (assembly GCA_032275025.1). NCBI lineage: Eukaryota > Metazoa > Chordata > Actinopteri > Cypriniformes > Cyprinidae > Enteromius > Enteromius treurensis. Next base: position 5,820,361 of record JAUCMU010000002.1, on the reverse strand, counting down.
ACCAGAATTGGAAAGTCAATGTTGGATCAATAAGAGAGCAACGAGTGTCACTGCTGGAGTTCTGTTCGGGTCACTCATCTCACACACTTTCACCCAGTGTTACTGAAATTACTAATGAAAATGCTCAGTTAATTTTTTTATTTGCATGTAAAAAACAAATGTAAACGACAACATTTATTTTAAAAAACATAAGCTAAATCATATGTTTTTTACGAGTTGCCAATTCATATAAATTTGTACAAATGACCTTCACCTAACCCCGCCCCTAAACCTACCTGTCACTGGGGTTTAGACAAATCGTACAAAATCGAATGAGTGAGGTCGTACAAATATGTGCAAATTAGCCAACTCATAAAATACATACAAATTGGTCGTGAAACTGTGTTGCAATGATCGGCACATCAGCATTGTAGTACATCATAAAACAGTACGCAATAATAACATATTGAGTGAAAATGATCATTTTAAGTCAAATTATTAAATGTATGCAGCCCTCCCTACACCTACAGTACCCTAACCCTATTCAATACTGATTGTTGATTATTTCTAATATTGTTTATACTTATATTTGAGATAGATGCCTTTCTGATGCGATATCGGATTTGAAAACGGACAAAAAAGTTATTTAAAGTCGGATTCGAACTTAGGTCAATCGTGTCATCTACGCCTTTTTGCACTCCACATCCTACACAGATTAATCAGATACATACACACCATTAATGGATTGTACAACCTGTATCTTTACAATAGAGCGCAAATGCAGAAGTCAACTTGAATGTAGTAGTCAGAATGTCACATTGTGAATGCAGTCCTTCCATAAAAATGTACTAAAACACAAGCTGAATAATTAAGGTGTAAGGGTTCGAAATATTCTACAACACAGTACTATTAAGCACTTTCTTGTACACTAAAATGGTATTTTGCTTCTTCCTCAGCTTGAAGAACAAATGAAGTTTGATGGAGCTCCTCTATTTCATCTCCACACTATTTGCGGATCTGTCTGTGGAAGTCAAGGCAACTTTAAAACATCACATGACCGTGAAATCAGTTCATATTCTCTTGATCCACTGTGTTTGACAGTGATATGGACCTGACCAGTGCAGACAGAGACCTGGACAGGAATAATGGACAATGTTTTGCTAAATTTGTACATAAAAGTGGGAGGAAAAAAACATTCACATCCGGAGCGATTTAATGTATATATTTAAGGCATGTCGAATGGACACAGCTATAGCTTTATTTTAATGTGGTGTGAAAAATATTTGGATTGGAATTGTATTCATATTTGAATTTAAATACATTTGAATGTATGTGTGTATGAACTGGACATTTTGCATTAGAGTAAACATGCCATTCAAATGTTGTTGCTCTCTGTAGTCCACTAAAGAGGGTGATAGTAAAATGATAACATTTTCAAGTTGAATTCAATCAGCATACTCGTAAAAGGAATGAACTGAAGGACAGTAACTGTTTTTAACTGTCTTTCTTTGAAAACATCATTACTTCGACAAGTGACTTGGGTTGGTCGAAAATGTTCAGCAAATGCTTTTTCAACATTAGCTGCTGTATGAATAGATAGAAAATGAACTATTTACCATTTCTCGCAATGACTGTAGAAGAAAGAAACCTCAAGAGATAACTATAAGGAAGCATTACTGAGATGTAAAAGTTAATAGTCTGCTATCATGCTGTACTTTGCTGAGATGGGGTCATTTTAGTGCTTTTCACCAAGGACTAAATGCTGCTGATTTCCATTTGTGCACTGTTCCATTTAAAAAAGCCCAAATAATCTAATTATCTCCAACATGATAATGACTTTAAAAAATGAAGTTAGGTTGCTAGCATTGTTTATTATTAAAGCACCGTTTTGTCTCTTAGAAATGACATCTTACAGAATAAAACAATTCAAACACAAATACAATTAGTAGGTCTGTTTTCTTTACGTTACAGTATCGTGAAGCTTCACACACATTACCAATACTACAATATGAATGCTCTACTTACAGTGTTATGATGCTAATTCACACTTATTTAGCAAGTGCCACTGTCGTTTCTGTACTGGAATGAGAAGCAAACAACAGAAACAAAGCTATCTCCATAAATCACGTCTCGGTGTCTCCCAAAGGCCTTTTTCATACAGTGTTTTTCATTCTGCTGGAATGATGTGCATGGCAAGAGGACCCATAGGGCTTTAAAGATAAAAGGAACGGCATAAGACAGTTTTTAAAATGAAATGGATTGCAAGTGATTCCCAACAGACAGTGGCTGGATCTCTGAGCGGCCTGGAGGGGTGTACGACAGATCTGATGCCTGCTCCCTGATGTACTTAAAAGGTTTCTCAAAATCTCTATTTTAGCAGGTTTCATCATGGTACCAGAAAGTCGTGCAGTTCCTGAAACCTTAAAAGAAAATCCTTAACAAAATAAGCCAGTTTGATGAAATTGTTCTGCAGCAAATTGTTCCGCTGTGGGTCGGTATTTCTGAGGGTTCAACTCATTATGCATCTCTTGCACTATCATGATTGATTATTCAAATATATGGAAATAGCACAGCAAGGGCCATTGATAATGTATTCAACACATTTACCTTTAAATAATAGCATATAGAGCGGGTTTCGGATGAGAAAATGCCATGTGCAAGAAGCCAACACTGTTCTGTCGCATGAATAGAATTTGTTGAGTAACAGTTAGGCTACATTTCCATAAAGCAGGCCTGTCTGTAATCTCTATAAACTACAGTAAAATAATTTGACTCGTTTCAGCCCTGGCGGTGATGTAAACCGTTCGGTTTTTATGGTCCTTACTAAATGAATCATGCTTTTACTACGTATTAAAACAAAAACATCACAAATGAATGCTATCGCTAGTTTAACCATCGTATTGGTAGTAAAACATTATTACAACATTTTAATGGTTAATATTCCTGAGTGGCCTACATCCAACATTTTCATTAGGCTGTATCTAGCAGATAAAACCAAGCATTCGTGTTGTGTGTTGCTAACTTATCTTTAGCTGCTTTTGCAAGACTGTCAGGCTTTTTAAAATGACCTGGCTGCCTCCTCCAATTTGACTATTGCAAACTGCATTGGTAAAAACAAGCCACTAAACCAGGAACGGATTATGGATCGGGCCCTTGGGGTGCCCTAGCCCAGGAGCCCACACCACACAAACGTTGTGTGAAGGTTTTGCGTGCGAACGCTGTCTGAACGTTTTGCGCAGGGGCCCACACAGACCATAATCCGTCCCTGCACTAAACAGACCGTGATGGTCATCCAGTGTCATTTGTTACAGAGAGCCGCTTGTAAATTTGTTTGTTTTTACTCATTCCCGTAGAATCCCAGAGTTCTTTGAGGCTAAAATTCTTCCATATGTTGGCAGCTGCTAGTTGAAGCATGTCATCGGTTTGAAGGCTGTGGTTACTTTGTATGTCCTGGCTCCGAGTCAATTCAAAAGCTGAAGTACATTCACGGACTGAAACAATTTGCTCATAACGACTGATGGACAGGCGCACAGAGAAATCAATGATTTTTCCGCATTGTTAAGGGGACAGTTCCTTGTCTGTTCGATTATGTCATTAATTGATCTTCAACTCACATCTATGCCATATGTACAAACTATTACTACATATACTGTAAAACATGACTTTGGTGTAAAGCTGCTTTGCAATGATATGTATCATGAAATGAGCTATACAAATAAATTAGAATTGAATTGAACAGTTCATCCAAAAATGATTTACCCTCGAGTCATTCTGAATGTGCATCGCTTTCTTTCTTCTGTTTTTTTCCTATAACTACTAGTATTGCTTTTACTAAATACAGGGGGGAAAGTACATTGAAAAACGACAATACATATAGAAGGTGCAGATCCTTTACTGTCCAGAAGGTGGAGGCATGTGCAAAATTTTTGTCCAGAATGCCCTTAAAAAAAAACACCTTTTTGATATAGACAACCCTGCTGGACGAACTAGTCAAGTCCATTTTACTATAATAAACCAAGTTAACAAGAGTTTAAGCCAATCATACATTGAAATCAAGATGACCAAACACAGTCCATTCTCTGTTGCTTCAGACTTTAAGAAAATAAAACTGGAAAGCTTTTTTACTGACAACATAAAACCAAGATGTTGAATGTGGTTTTGCTCCGTTTTTTAGACTTTAAACAATATTTTTTCCCCCAGGACCAATTTCATATTGCCTCTAGAGTGTTTATTGTGATTTTGACCCTTTTTAAAATGTAGTGCCACACGTCAAAGTGTGTATGTCTTTACATTTTCAAAAATATTGAAGGCCAATTATATATATAAAAAAAAATAGTAAGAAGAACTAGATAAATATGGCACAGAGTAACCTCAAGAGGACAGCTACTACCAGTTAAATGAGCGTGCAGGAAATATCTTGAGACTGAACTTCAATCAGCAGAATGCATGACACAGTTTTCACTGTTTATCACGGCCTTTGGAGAGTAAACACTTGGGAGGGACACTTTACCACAAGGCGCCTGGTTTAAGCAGCTCTAAGTCTACCGCAGTTTTAAAAAGCACTACAGCAGTTTTAATAAAGATGTTGTGCATTTTTCTTTTTAAAAAGTGCCAGGCAAGGGCAATAAGAAGTCCACTAAACATTTATCATGAATAACCTAAATATATATTTTATGCTGTCTTATTCCATAAAAGCAGAACTCAGTCAGCCAGACTGAAGAGTATGATTAATATTCCAACAAAATCTATCTTTGGGACATTTTTCCCACTCACCGTACATACTAAGAGATGTTCACAGCTTGGACTGACATTTGATTTCCAAGGAAGAAGGATTCAGGAGAGCCTGGGAACCCATCGGCATTATTCATCTTCACACTGTACTGACTTTGTCAGTTGTAAGTTCATCATTAAATAAGATTGCGTCAATTGTATCAGTCTAATAAAGATACAGTTTACCATGAAATAAAGTTACTTTAAATGAATGCGACAGTTCAAAGAGCTGTGGGTGTGATTGTGCCTTGTGTTTACTCTTCATTCGCTGGAAGGGTCACTGTCCAGAGTGACTCACATTGAAACTGAGCACTTCCCACAGATTAATAAAAAAAGATGAAGTATGACACAGCTCTTGGCTGAAGTTCCTCTTTCTCATCAATCCAAAATTGGTTTAATCTGGAATCTGTGGAATTCTGTGAAATCGTTTCCAGCCAACCAGAAGAATTCTTATCACACACAATAATAATAATGTTATTATGTACCTTTTTTAATAAAGTATTATTAAATAAAGACATATTACATTTATAAATATGAAAAAAAATAATAGTATTAGGTAATAAACAATGTTGTTGTTATCAGTAAATATGATTGCTATTACTAAATATATGTAATTAATTTAATAAATTATTATTAAATGTATACATATTACATATACATACAATATTATTACGTAATAAATAAGGTTATTGTTATTATTACTACAACTAATAATAATAATAATAATAATAATACATGTTATTACTATTATTAAATATATGTTGTTTATGTAATAAATTATTATTTACACTGAAAAAAATATTAATTGAATTTACTAATTTTTTTAAGTGTACTTATTACATTTATACATTTAAATACAATAATGTTATAAGGTAATAACATATGCTGTTGTTTTTAATAAATTAATGTAATTTAGTCAGAATTTACTTTAAATTATTATTATTTAATACACAGCTAAAGTCAAAAGCTTTAAATAAACCTTGCAGAATCTACAAGACCTTGCTACCTTACTGCCACCTTACAGTTTGTTTTTGTTTTGAGACTATATGCCTGAGTCTACTTTCAGCTTTCTTAGGTTCAAATCTCTTTAATGTGGTTGGATCTGTAAAAACAAAAAGTAATTTGAGAGTATTTGAAGTCAGACTAAATGAGTGTCGGCAGATGGATTCGATTCAGGGTAACGCTATCCTCTGTTTGACTGTAAATAAACTGCCACAGTAATAATAATGCCTCTAGAGACAAAGAAAATCGGAGATTTTACCTTCATTATAGAGCCAATCCAGCAGTAAACAATAGTTTTGGGCCTTAAATGTAATTTTGGTAAAATTGTGTTGCTTTTGTGTCATGAAATGAAGCATGTGAGAAGGGCCACAGTACCAACAGAGATGTTATTTAGTGAAACCAATTTCATATTTTTGACCCATATTGGTATCTACCTTTGACAGCATGTGAAAACTGGATTAAACTAGAAGTACTGACTGTTGCTTATGGATAACAGCAACGGGCGGCTCACACGGTCAACATCAGAAAACACCCTTATCTCAGAGAACACACACGATTAGTTCCATGACATCTGCTGGGGCTGATTTAGCATGAAAGATTTCTCATGTCAAATAGTTTACTGTAAAACAATAGGCCTGCTAGCTTTCAGATCTACCAGATTATTGTCAGAAATATTATTCCTACATCGAGTGCAATAGAAATCTATATTGAGTACAAATGTCCAAAAAGTGGAAAGGAAGACGATTTTCTATCTGGAATATATTTACTTTGTTTACACTAAAGGTTGTTTTATATAATACCTTGACTGTACTTTATTTTTTAGGGTATTAAAGAACCAATTAATCCGAGAACGGGAAGTTCCCATCACAGCTATAAAGTAAAGATATCTCAAAATCACTTTCAGAACGATCTGATGAATGATAAAATCATTGCCAACCAATTAGAACCCACCCAACTACAAAGGACTCGAGCTTTTAAAGGGACAGACGACAAAGCTGAACCTCATAGTCTATTGGTGTGAAGGCTCTTTTGTTCTGGGTGTGAACACCGGCCTTAAGTAGGCCAAGTGTCCCGATGTAATCAAAGTGCGCCTAAATAGTACGTCAAATAATTAATTAAAACGTGGTATTGATACTCAAAAATGGACTTTGGCGTGTATATGCGCACGCGAAAACTGCGTATTTAATACACGTGAAACTCGTGCACGTCATACACGCCAAAGTCAATTTTTGCATATCAAAACCACGTTTAAATATTTTATTGGACGTACTATTTATATGCGTTTTCACGAGAAAGCGGTTCTAAATCACACTTAAAAGCGAGGTCACAACAAGGTATGGCTATTTTATTGTCATAGTGTAACACGAAGTCAAGCAGCATAATAAGCTATATAGCAACCGATAATAAATTCAAAAGGAAAACTGAATGGGAAATGTTTTCCTCTTCTGTGGCATTCCCAATTCTTGATTAGATTTCGCCCGTTCAAGTTTGCCGATCATCGGTCATGTGAGAAAACCTTATATCAAATATTAATGTTTAATAATTTAAGCAGCAGTCTCGTAAGTAATAAGTAATCACGAATTTAAATTTTACATTATTATCCTCATTAAAAGCAGGTGCCCATAAAAATATGTCTGTTTTGTCAACTCTGAATTTAACAGATGGAGCCGAAAACCACCCTGCAGACATTCGTTCACCAAATTCTAGTTTCAGCAATATTTAGGCTCCAAATGACACATTTTATTATCTGACAGTGTTGACTCATATTGAGTGACTGGCAAGGAAAGAAAAGGAAGAATCATTAGAATATCAAAACAATTTTATTAAAAAAAAAAATTTTCAAGCATGTAACATGGCAATGATAATAATTAACCAATTCATAAGCAAATTTCACCCGTGGCATCAGTCCTATTTCAAATGTTCTCTTCTTGGTGTCAAGAAGCATCCTCATCTTTCTCGCTCTTGGTCAGTTCAGTCTCCTCTCTCGGTATTTTCTCAACACACCAGCACGACTGTAAGGACACCATCACAAGTTCAGCACGAAGCCTTGAGGAACACCAGGCTCCAGCGTAAGTGATCAATGTATTTTTCTCCGTGCACACATCTGCACAGCTTCCCGACGAAAACTTCTCAACGAAACTTAAGCGACTGGCGCGTCAATCCAGTAATGAGCATAAATGTGTCCTTCTTGTCCTGCTGAAGAGCCATGAGTGCTTTGGAGATGCCCTCAGGATCCTGGTGCAGCGCGAGGATGCTCCTGGCTCTCTCCACCGCCTTCAAGTCTCCTGCTTTCTCGAAGAGTTTCACCAGGACGTCTTGGTTGACGTTCTCGAAGATGTTTGGGGACGCTTTCTTGCGGTGCGCCGTGTCAAACTTGACGCCGCTCACGGCGGGACTGACGCGGCGAGAGTCTGAAGACGCGTATGAAGACATGGCGGTAGAAGTAGGTTAGAGTAGACCGTTTCCGAGACCTCTCGTGTTTCTGATAGCGGAGGCTGTGCTCTCAGTGACTCCAGCATTGGAGATAAGAGCCGGTTTTATAGGGGACTGTCCGAGTGTGAGAATTCCCTTTCGAGATGATGTCATGTGGACGGTAAGTGAACGCCCAACTTTACCCGCTGCGCTTAACAGCACGCGCTGAGGGACCGCGTTCTGACGCAGAGATGAACTTACAGAGAAATTCATTACTGTGTAACAGACTCATTATAAACGACTTCAAACAATAAACTCGTTCTGACTTTCTACAAGAAACTGCCTTATTACATAGCTACTCTAACGCTCCAAAAAATAAAGTATCTCCGGAGTGAGAATAGTGACATCAATTATGCTCATGCAGTTATTTATTTGAAAGAATTAACAGCAATGCATTTAATAACAATAAATTAAATAACAATAATATTTTTCATATAGGCTAAATTGCAAGTTTGTCTGATTATCCATCAAATATGTCTATTGAGAAAAGATTAAACTACCATTTATCCCAGAGGATTAAAATCAAATCGTTTTACTTTTATATATTTCATTTTACCTCTGATAAAAATAATTTTATAGCTTAATATTATTTTTCTTACCCAATTCAATCCCAAAAGTTTAATTATACAACTAAATTATAAAAGGGGTGCTATAATAGGCTAATCATAATTGATGTGATTAAATTAGCTCATGGTATACTATAATCATGGACTAATTTTGACTAACTTTTAGAGATGTTTTTGCTACAGAAGTGGTAAATGAGTTTCTCCTGTGTATTTCGTCATATTGTATGTTTTATTTATGATGAGGGACACACACAGGGTGAGATTACTAAATTCAGATGATTTCATCTCTGCGAGCTTAACATTTAAATGTTTTATGACACCTGGGATTAACCTGCATGATGTTCCCCTTCAAACTTTATGAAAATGACCAGTGTTACTTAAAATTTTAGCAGTAACTTTAAATATTTCATCACTAGCCTTTTCTCCTGCAGGACATTACGTAGTAAATAAACGGTTTCATTGGCCGCTTTAGATCTCATCAGTGATGCTGGTTTGAAAATGAGGAACAACATGCTCTTGTTTTATGAGACAATGTTCAGAAATAAGCATTGATTGTTCTTTCTGCATGAAGGTGCTTATCGCATTCATGCATGCATTATACTGCATGTGCCATGAGAAGAATATGATTTTTTTTCATGGCATTAAAAACCTGGCTTGTATTATACTATACAAACTTTAGCACAAAATAATGTAAAAACCTTTTTTTTTTTTTTTTTGTATTTTATAAGTGAAAATGCTACTATATTCTAAGAGACAATTACACTTTATGATTTATACTTGAGTATACTTTCTGAGTATGAAAGAAACATTATTTCCTCAGGATTTTGTTTGGCATTTGTTACTACATTAATAACGAAAGTGATTCGTTGCACAAGATGATGAATATCTTTCTCTCTCACAGACACCAGCTAGTGTTTCTGCAATCAGTTTTATATTTAGTTCCCACGAGCCATTCAAGTTCTTTAAATGATGGGAAAGCCCTAAAAATAAATTTCCTTAGTAAATAAAGGCTCTTACGCTGATACTCAACATTTCTGAGGAAACAACACATGAAGCTATTTTTATGAAAGTCGGGGCAGTCGTCAGGGGGAACAGGAACATTCTCTCTTATATGGTCTTTTCTGGTATAGCACTCACTGGGCTTCAGTACAGCAGAAGTAACATCCGGCACTGGAACACTGCAAGACCCCTCCCAAAGCAGAAGTTTTCAGTCAAAGGTGTACTGCTCATTCGTTCAATAGAAGGAAGGATCACGTCACACTAACTTCCCATTTGCACACACAGTACTGATTATATTCTTACGCTGAACACAGTCCCAGTTATTCACTGCTTATAATGTGGCTGACAGCCATCAACAGGAGGGCACTGTTATGAAGTCATGACAACAGTAACAGTGACTCGTACTTGCCTAGAACCAAATATATATTTCCTTTACATGCCCTTCCTCTATACAGTCACGCTTAAGAAAGAAGTCCCAGAAAAAGAGAAGTTCCCCATAATGCCACTGGACTAGTTCCGCGTACTGTATTACCATCGGCTGTTTTTTTCATTATTGCAATGCCTCGCTATGAACAGTTCAGCTATGAACTGCAAAATAAACAGTTGGTGATTTGAGAACAGCGCCCCCTTGTGGCTGAAAAGAAGGTCACTTTAAACTAATAGAAGTTGTTTAAAGGTGCCATAGAATGGAAAACTGAATGTAATTTGGCATGGTTGAATAATAACAGTTCAGTACATGGACATAACACACAGTGAGTCTCAAACACCATTGTTTCCTACTTCTTATATTGATTTATATTACGCCTCTAGACCGTCTGTGTTGTGTTGGAATCGCTCACCACATTTGCATATACCCGCCCATAACTTACCATTCAGAAGGGTCGATGTGCAATCTCAGAACAACAGGTT
>JAUCMU010000002.1:5775399-5801437 GCA_032275025.1 Enteromius treurensis | reverse complement strand
CCCCCCCCCCCCCCCCCCCCAAAAAGATTGATGAAATACAGATAATATATCAGTCAGCCAATCAACCAGCTGCGATAAGGAAATGAGAACTACAGTAAACCTCGACTAGTTCAGATAACATTAACCAGAAACGCTGATGTACCCACGTCAAGCTCGACATTAAAGGCGAAAACAGGCCTAGATCTGAGTTTTATTTGTGTGCATTTTGGTCAGGAAGTGAAACTGATAAAAACAAAGATTCAGTCTCATGCTGTGGTCTCCTCACACCCCAGCCTCTGGCTTCTCCACTTTAAACAGCTGTGCCTGAAGCCTTCACGACAAACAGTCCTCTTACAAAAGCCAATCTACCAGTTCATCAAGCGTTACAGTTCGCCCAAAAACGAAAATAAGGTTATCCTTCACTTGCTCTTGAGTCATTTCAAAACTGTACGTCCGACTTTCTCACGTAGAATACTGAAGTTATATTAAAGCGCTATTTTGGTCCCTACAATGCCTATAAAAATGAAATGTCCATTTGCTAAAACATATTCCATTTTCACGTTTTTACGTTAATCTCAATCAAACTGCATTTGGGTTATTTTGATTGGGTTAAAAAACAACATGCAAGTTTTACAAGTTACAACAAAATGACAAGTTTTCAGGTTTTGCAAATAAACCCTTTAAATATTTTTGAATGCTCCACGAAAGAAAGTCATAGATGATGAGGGTCAGTGAGTTTCATTTATTTGGTTAACTATCAGTTTAAAAATGCATTCGCTTTCTTAACACAAGTTCCTCGTCATAATAAGTCGTGCTGTCGCAGGTTACATTTTTAGCAATTTAGTGGCGTAGAAATCTCACACAACAAAGAAACAACAAACATCCCAAACGTGCAAATCAGCCAAAACGTCTAGCTTGAAACGTAACAAGCACGTGAAACACATACACACAAATAAATATACTAAATGACATCGGCGACTACAAAGGACAGACAGTTAATCCAAGGGGGAGGGTAACAGACAGACAACACTGAGAAGTTTTCACAGATGTCTTGCATACCTCGTGCTTCTTCTGCTTCTATGGTGGCTGTGTAAGCATGAGTAGTAGTGCCATGCCCAAAACGAACGGGGAAAGAAAGTGAGTCAAGTTATCAATGCAATCACAAGTCCATTCAAACCCCATCCCAGCTTCCCATTCATTCATCTTCCCCTCCCAACACCAGCCCGAATGCTTCACATGCCACACAGGAAGAAACCTGAGAGGTTAGTTTAGTTGCTTCACCCAGAACATAAACAGATTTCAAGACTCGTTTTTTCCTAGGCAGGTTTGTTTTTGAGAACCCGTGCTGCTGAATCTGAGATGCAGCCCCCTCTGAACTACTCTTGACATGGGCCTAGTCTATTTTTAAAGCTGAAGGTATACAATAGCCAAACAAGGAAAGGGATTCGCCATATAAAAAACAACTTCAGTGCAATGTACTGTGTATGCATGATGAGAGTAAATTTGTGGCCTTCACAGGAAGATGAGGGGTAAGACAGCTTTGAGCGATGTGTCTTTTTTTTCTTTTTTTTTTTCTTTCTCCTATTTTCAGCTACTGAAGAGTCTTTTTATTTACATCCCCTCCCCCAGTGAACCACTAACACATTACAGTCATTAGTCAGTGCTGTAGTTCACTGTGCCTTGAAATATGACCTAAACAGCTGGGCTTTCCAAAAATTGAATGTCATGGATCTCCCAAATATGAACGTTTCTTTGGAAGTGCATTTTCCATTAATACATTTTCAAGTTACTTGAAGTAAACTGTAATACTGTAAAATGTTGCTACAGTTTAACAGATGGTGGGCTTTTACTGCTGAAATTTCACACCTTCATGGTTAGAGGTTTGTTCAAACCCTCAACCCCTAGTATGTGCAGTATGTTATTGTATATTTTGAAACCTTCCGAATCATACCAAATTTAAGAGCACGTACTTTCATCAAAAACAAACCTGACAATGTTAATGTGGTTGTTAGTAGGAGGGCAGCAGGCCGATGAGTTTTTACAGTGAAGGCAAGGAGAGAAAGCATGGCACACCTACAGGCGCTGGCTAAATTGGGTCATATTGCGTCATAGTCATAAGCTCACAGGAGCCCCTCTCACTGTGAAAGCATCACCCTGCAGCAGCTCCTTGGCACTCACTACGATCTCAGCAGCGCTTGGAAGTTTTTCAGGTCCCTGTCGGAACAGGAAATCTGAAGCGTGTTGACTGAAATCCCCTTCAAGACCAAACCCTTGTAAAATCTCCCCCTCTTTAAACGATATATCACTCTTGATAGAGTCGATGATGGGTGTGCTGCACCATGAGAGAGGCAGAGCTCCCGAGCAAGGCAGTGACAGAAACAGAGAGAGAGAGAGAGAGAGAGAGAGAGAGAGAGAGGGGTAAAGTCTGAGAAAGAAAGTGTAACAGTAGCAGGGGGTCGGTGGAGAGCAGGTATCGGCCTCCACACTACCACGGAGACCGCTCAATGATGCCGGGAGTGAGACTTACCGCTCTGTAGGGTCTGTCTGCCTCCTGACAGCACACCCAGAGGCAACGTCCCAGTGGGGGTCAAGCCCTTTAACTGCAACACACTCTCGTTCTCCTCTCTGAAAACACACCCACACACAAGGTTAAGAGACACAAAATCAGGTTTGGTTTCACATGAAGAATCCTGTTTTTATTTGACCTTCTTTATTGATAATGTCAAACAAATCACCCACATTTATTTTTATCTTTTAACATACATGTTAAAGAAAAAAGAAAAAAAGATATAATTATAGGTCATGTGACATTATGACCTAAACTAATCTTATGTCATTACAAAAAATAAATAAATAAAAATAAATAAAAAATAAATAAATAATATATATATATATGATATATTAAGGAAAGTTATTGTACTGTCCATAAATAATCAGTGCAAGTCAATCCAAAATTGGCTGCTAACTCCCTGTTCATGCATTTTTCAAATAAATAAATAACATGCATACATATGTACCATGTACCACATTATAAAAATAACATGTATCAGATAGATATAGGCAAAATGACAGCTATATATATATATATATATATATATATATATATATATATATATCTGTCATTATGTCATCATATATAAATAAATAAATATATAATTCTTATTTTATAAACCTCTCTCTGATACTACTTGCATCAAATACTGTTTGTGTGTGTGTGAAAAAACACAGAAACCCCCCGTGGCCAAGGATAAGTGTGTATATTCACCTAAGAACAGAGAAAACTCTGGCCATCTTGCCAATGGCACGAATCTTATTTCGGATCACCTCCTTGCGGACTGCCGGAGTGCCACCTGCCACAAACATGCACAAATGGGGAAGGACGTAAAAAAAGAAAAACAGAGTGAGGCAATGTTAAGGTCTAGTTTTATTAATGGAAATAATTTTGCTGCGTATCTGCCAACTTGAAACCCTATACATTTTATGAACTACTTTAATCGACATCATTATCTGCGCGCTAGTCCTATCTGATGGCAAGAGTCAAACGTACTCCAAATCAAACGAGCCATTACATCCTGTACTCCCATAAGGAATAAATAAACCCCATTTCAAAACTCAAAGGCTCACAGACACACAGAGGAAGTGTGTCAGGTCAAGTTAAAATTATGCACCGTTCAAAAAAAAGAAGGACAAATCAAATGGGCATCAAGAACAGTAAATGGGACACTGTATTCCTTCATGACAGCTCCTCAGCGGTGGGGGTGGGGGCGTTCAGAACGGGTTCATCTGGTTTCATTACAGCAGAAGAGGCATCACTGTACTTCACGGCTCTTGAGTTAAGAGCAGTAATTCATTTCAAATTACTGAAGTGACTGAACGGAGACACAGGTTGTCTCAGCTTAGGTAAGCCGCTAAGAGGATGTCTGGGTAGAAGGTTAGCAATATATTAGATTCACTGATAACGGACATCAAAAGCTTTGAAGGCATTTGAGAAGTATAAAATGAGCACCGTTTGAGTACTTCCTTTCTCTGCAGTTTTTGACCTTCATAAAATTGATGAAAGAGTAGAGTAGGAAGCCCATTTAAATCAGACAACTAATGCTGAGTTTGTATTTAAAGAAACTTGCACACAAGAATACGGTGTCCTAAATAGAAATATATGGGTTATGTGCTGAGGACTAATAGACACTAATCAGAGAACTATTATTTGATGAGAAAAGGGGCATGCTGGTATATTTAACAGAGCTGAAATCCATGTTGAGAAGAAAGGAGACATTTAAGTGATGAGGCGAACACGACACACTTTTAACATTTTAATTGAACCGTTTATTATCGAAGAAATAAAAACTGGTAACTCTTTCCAATTCTCACTATTAACTACAAGCTTATTAGCATGCCTGTTATAAATATATTGGCTGTTTATTACACATTCCGCAACAAAAGTTACAAATAAATGCTGCTGATGTGTACTTTCCTTTCATCATATGTGACCCTGGACCACAAAACCAGTCTTAAGTCGCTGGGGTTTATTTGTAGCAATAGCCAAAAATACATTGCCTGGGTCAAAATTATTGATTTTTTTTTTAATGCCAAAAATCATTAGGCAATTAATGTTCCATGGAGATTATTTGTAAAATTCCTTATGTAAACATATCAAAACGACATCATTGATTAGTAAAATGCATTGATAAGATATTAATTTGGACAACTTTAAAGGTGATTTGCTCAGTATTTTGATTATTTTTGCACCCTCCGATTCCAGATTTTCAAATAGATGTATCTCGGTCAAATATTGTCCAATCCTAACAAACCATGTATCAATAAAAAAGGTTATTTATTGACCTTTCATATGAGGTATACATCTCAGTTTTGTAAAATTTTACCTTATGACTGGTTTTGTGGTCCAGGGTCACATATTAGAAAGATTCAAATAGATAAGCCATTATTGTAACTGCAATATTTCAAAATATTAGAGACCCCCCCCCCCCATTTTAAACACAGCCTCGGTAAAACAATAGTTTTTTTTTTTAATGAAGTTCAAGAAAATATCTTTTCATGTTCTTACCTTCACATGTGTCGTCTCCCTCTGACATGAGCTCATCGTCCGAGCAGATGTTTAACACGTTGACCAGCATCTCTGTTACTAAAAGCAAATGCGATAAGACATCTCATTATTACAAGGGCTTATTTGTTGCATTATTTTTCTTGCATTTTTACAGCATTGCATGTTATAACCAGTCACACACGATTATGCTGAGCGAACGCAATGGTCAATCAGAAGCGTTCTGACGAGACATTAAAAAAGCAGATATGTTGTTGAATTCTGACTCGCAAATTCTCTCATCATAAACAAAAAAAGTGCAGATGTACGTGCGATTTAAGTACAAGATATTTAATCATCACATAGTGTAGACTCGATGCTCATAACAGGAGTGTTTTCAAAGTGCATAAACGTGCGCCAGGCAGAGCACCTGTTGTGTTCTTTGCTCATTTTCAGTAGCTGCTTTTTGAACTAAACTTACAGTGTTTCTATTATTTTGCTATGTTAAACACAAATTCAGTCATCTTAAAAACATTAGGCTGCTAATAGCCTAACACTGGATTCGGCTTACTTTCAAGCAGAGGCATTAAGTAAATAAATAATTTAATAAACTAGCACATTAATATTGTGTATCGGCAATTTCACACGCTGATTATAGGCCAATATGAAAACACTCTCGTAAAGATTTGGTTACTCCATCCAGACAATTTGTCTGAAAGTTTCCTTGATCAATAAATCAGCAGAATTGATGCACAGTAAAACTTAATTTCTAAAACCACATCCCATACTTTCGCGAATGCATTGCCAATTTTTTTTTTATTCATTCTTAAGTCAATTAAATCACACGATTATTCCCATTTGCTCTTTACCTTTCTCCCCGACAAAGGGCAGTGACCACGTGAACACATCCATGAAGTTGGGCAGCCAGTACGGGTGAGGAGAGCAATTGAACTGCCGGATGTTCATGACGTTGTTCTCGTATTTCAACACAGCAGCTTGAAGGGTTAAAAAGGGGAGTCAGACATTCTGAAAGACTTTACATTTAAAGAAAAAAAAAGAGCCACGTATATCTGGACTGTGAATTTATTGCATAAGGGCAAAAATGAATCAGCTTAGCACAATGGCACTGGCTCAAAAATGTCTTAAGAGCTCTTACCTTTATTGTTATACACATCTAAGTAGTTTGGTGCAGAGAAGATTGTGATTAAAGAGGGGAAACCTGTCGTCTGACTTTTTCTGTACATTCGATACCTAAATGGGTCAGTGAAATGGCACAGACATTGTCAGTAAGAGCTGTTTACATTCGGTTCCGAGCAGTCTGCTTTATGTGTGCAGTGCACTCACCCCGCATCTTGGGCTTCATGTGCTCTTATAACTGACAACAAGTTATTATTCATCAGAAAGTCACATACTGCAGGGTAACTGTTAGAGATGGAGAGAGAGGTGTAATTAGTGTTTCCAGCAGTCCATCAGTCAGAACGGCGTGACTAACATTGTGAGGTGGGACTGTGAACAGGGACTGTGTAGGCAGCTATCAAACAAATGTGCATGTGGGCAGACTGTCAGCTGGAGTACCTGTAGAAATAGGAACATCCTCTCACACTGTTGTGACAAAAGTGCTCAGAGCTCTTTTCGCTGCCGTAGTCCTCGCCAGGGTCAGACCACAGCAGGTCGCACATCGGCCCAAAAGCTGGAGGCTCTTTAAACCGGTCTAACTGCAGCACAACAGCGCAAAACAAACGATCAGGAAAAAGAATCCAAACTTATGTTACTTGTGTAATCACACACAAAAAAAAGAGGAGTCGAGAGGATTGATTTGATATAAACCTTCTAAACCTTGAATTAAAAATAAATTAAATTAAATTTTGATAAATATTACACATGATATAATAATTACAGTAAAAGTAGTATCACATATAGTAAAAAAATTATGTATGATGATTCAAATCTTTTTTTTTTTAAGATTAATTTTTTGGCATAAGGCAACCTTCCTTACCATTTTTTGTAGTATATTAATAATAATAATAATAAAAGTAACGATTTGATATTTAATAAAAATGACATTAATAAGTGTTTTATTTGTATAGTTGCTATTGCTTTTTATATATAAAAATATATATATATATATATTTACATAAATTATCATGATGTTTAGAAAATGTAAATTATTAATAATAAATAATTATTAAGAGTAGGTCAGGATGGTTGCTAGTTGTGGAAACAACTGATTGTTTTAAATGCTGAGGTAGACTAGTGAGTTTAGCTTCTAGCTTGAATATTCTTAGCAGAAGTGCTTTAAAAAGGAGATCAGTTTCGAGATTCAGCATGTTGACATCTTGCTGCGCAACTGTACAACTCCCTCCGAGAAGTTGCATGTCTAAATTCATCCCCTTTAAAGAGTTGTCACAACAGCGAAACAAGCATCACCTTCCTGAAAAATTCAGCACCTTCCACTACTGTCATGAGTATGACACACACAATACAGCAGCACCACATGTTTCTTACTTTACGGATGTCGTCGAGGCAGGTGACCTCAGGGGACAGGCCTCCGTGAACGCACAGGAACTGCTGGTTGAGCAGAGCGGCCAGGGGAAGGCAGTCGAAGGCCTCCATGCAGGCGTCATACACGCGCTCCGAGTACTTAATCTTGCCTGCGATGAGAGAACCACAATTAAAAAAAAACACCCATGTATCTCCGAACAGGCACAAGCGGAGTGAATGAGCTTTTCAAGCCAAGGCTGTCACGCCGTCCGTTTGACATATCACAGTAAGGCTGGGTGGGTGAGGGCAGACCGGGGCTTGCCAACTTTCCAAGGCTGGAGGAATAGATGGAGGAGGAGGAGGATGTCGCATGCCTTGTTAGGTGATGTTGCAGCAGACCCGCGTGCTAATTGGGATGAACAGAGGAGAGCAGCGCGGCAGGAGGCTGATTAAAAGGAGGCTGAGGCCAGAGACAGGTTACACGTGGAACAAGGGCCGCATACCGCCGTTAAATCCTGACATTTCAGAACGGGCCAGCCGTGCAGTGTATTGTAAACAATAGCCCTGACAGATGAGAAACAGGCTGCCTCGTGATGAGCAAAGAACAACACCGCAACGAGCCAGCAAGTGGTGAAGTAGCACATCATTATCAAAGGCCCTTTGATTAGCCGGACGGAGAAACAGCCAGCCTCGAATTAGGCTGAATGAATGCATTAACAGCCAAGATTCTGCTGATCCAAACAGGTATGCCATTGTTCATAGAGTGGTTCCTGATTAGCTAAATTAGCGAGTTTTAATTGCAGAACTGCATTTGACAGGTGTATGGGTCTGTCAAAAAAAAAAAAAAAAAAAGCGCGACTTTTCTGTTCCGCTCTTTCTGACGGCTGAGCACTGAACGTCACTCAGTAACAAATGCTCATGTATAAAATTATTATTTATTCAAATCACTGCTATTGAAAACAATTCTATCGCGAAATATATTGATATCCAATTACTGTCCAGCCCTATCAGATGGTTTTGTTGATGTGAATTGAGGCCCAAGGTTTTATTACTTATGAAGTCTGCAACTGTCGATTAGTTTGACGATGGAGCAAACTGTATTTACTAATAAGATTCAAAAGCCTAACCTTATTTTCTGTAATGTATTGCACAAACTAAATAAACAAATGTACAAATGAATCTAAAATTTTAAAGATTCTACTTAATTATACACTCATACAACCTAAACGTTAAAAAAAAAAAAAAAATTATATATATAAAAGGGTTTACGTTACGTGTGATACTGCTTTAAATTGTTGTTTTCACCCCAAAATTATTATTATTATTATTAATTTTTTACTTTATTGGAATATTGTTAAATATTTACACAATGTCATTTAGTGTAACGATTTTGTCAGGCTTATTTACAACAATAATCAATTTATAACAATAAAAGACTAATTACTTTCACCTCAAATAGTAATTTTTACGTTTTTACAAAAACAAAACAACAATTCTAAATGTTCTCTCATTCTTATTCTATATTTTAATACGTACAAGTCCGAATAAGCGTGGTGTTTGAATTTTCACATAAATATCGTTACACTGAATGACAATGAAATTTGATTCTACAAAAACTTGAAACCTTTAAAGAAGACACTTCACTTGCATTTAATGTGCTTTCTATGGACATCAAATTTATTTTGATGCAGACAGCTTGATATCTTAAAATTTAGTTTCAATGACTTTTAATGCATTTGTTTTTCTTTTAATCTGGCATGATTTCCTCCCAACACTGACAAAAAAATAGGCAATTAGAAATGAGCTATTATTTGTATTGTATTGGCTATTGGCCATGGTTTAAAAACTGTCCAAAACAGAAGTTTTTTTTTAATTCTTAAATAATAATAACAGTAATAAAAACAATAATCCAAACTCATAACAAAATGTAACATTGTAAGATTGCGGGCTGAGAAAACTAGCAGAAAGCAAAGTTACAGTAGTCAAAATATTTAATAAACACCTAAGTCGACGAGAGGTTTATATAACTTGCTGAATAAAGGGTGTTACAATTTTGCACAGCCTCTTTGTGGGTCTGCTGATCATCAGCTGCTGGTGGAAAGCAGGCAGCCGTTCGATGTGCGGGTTTCAGGTAGCTGTCAGCTTTTGTCATGACTGGACTGATGGCTGATGTAAATCTAAGTGGGGAGTGAAGAGCCCTGACGAGCGCAGAGGGACGTGATTGAGCTCTGTGCATGCGGCCCGTCATCCAATACTCCCCTGACACCATCTCTCTCGGGATGCCACAATGGTAATGGTGGAAAAAATTGCCATGACCGACTTGAATGATAGGATGTGGCAAAATCTCATTTCATTCTCTTGATAACGTTTACACACACACACACACTCGGGGTTTCTAAAGAGCTGAGCTTACATTCTTGTTTAAAGGTAAAGTACTCCGTGAGATGTCGACACTCGTGGTTGCCTCTGAGGAGGAAGAGGGTGGTCGGGTGGTTGATCTTCAGGGCCCACAGATAGAGCACACACTGCAGATGCAAACAGAAAAAGCGTGTCACAAATAGCAAAATAGCAATGCTTCATATACCCCTATTCGGTTTCGCACAATTATGCTGATACTTCACTTTTTGTTTGTGTGTATGCATATCATTTCCTAGAGCTCAAATAATGAAAATCCAGGTCACTGAAACTTTAAAACCAATTTTTCTCAGTGTGGTCTTTTTTGAGGCACTCAACTATACGGATACGTTTGGTGAAATTTTGTTCTCGATACATCTGTAAAAACATGATGAATGACAGTGTATTGAAATGTTACATATGCATTTCACATTATACGGTGGTTGCATTTACTCAGTGCTAAGTGTCAGTATTGACCGAGTGTTAATGAGACTGATATTCAAGTAGAAAGAGAAAAATATGTTCAGTCAAGCCTAAAAACACCCCCACAATGCTGCTGAACACAATCATTAGCGTTCTGATGCAGCTCAAACTAATATGCTGGAAGGCTACGACACAGCAGGTTCAGTGTTTAAGAGGATTATACCTCCATTACTCCTGATATTTTATTAAAGGAATAGATCACTGAAAAATGAAAACCATTGTACAACACAGTGGCATATACGGTATGCAATTTTTCTTTATGCATAGAATACTTTGATGTTTGACTACATTTGCATATTGTAGAACTGGGCTGACCTGTCCTTCCATTAAAAAAAAAAAAAAAAAAAAAGTAAAATGAATAAATATTTCCAAAGAGTGGACTAGATGCAATTGTTTTTGTATAAATCTTTTTCAAATTATTAATGTGCATTTATTATTTCCCCAGGATAACAACTAAGCTAATACGCACGGTTTTCAAAGACGTTCTGTTCTTGCAAATTAACATTTAATGAAAAATGCATTATAAAAACAGAAAATATATTTCTTCAAATGCTTTTTTTTTTTTTATTTTAAGTTGCCGAAGAAAGACTAAGAAAAAGAAAACGCCATACACATTGATGTCAACAGAGTGTATGAGTTTTTCTAAATGAATACTTTTATGTAATTAAATTTCTATTCCAAATAAACTCTGTTCTTTTGAACTTTCTATTTAATGAATTTGAATGAATGGTTTCTACAAGGGCTGCCCCCAATAGATCACAAGAAGAGGCTTGGTCTTTTTTAGTCACCTAGTCGCAAGAATTTTGTACTTTTTAAAAAAAAATTTTTTTTATTCAACACAAAGTGCGGCCCGAAGTCATGCAGTCTGTGACAGAGTTTAACGGTTGGTGTAAGTGGTCGTACAAAGACGTGTACTTGTGGTGCTCGGCCAATCACAATGCACTGTGTCAGCTGGCCAATCAGAGAAAGGAGGGGTGACTCATTTGAGAAAAGCGGAGCATTGAGGAATGACAATAATGTGCAGTATTCTAAAAATTTCTTTTTTGAACATTAAACCATGTCAACATGTTACCAACTGTTAGCAAATACACAATATTCTGATCTTTAAAGTGCCCCATTATGCCATTTTTAAGCCTTCTTATATTGTTCTCCTACAATGGGTTTACATGCATGCAAGGTGAAAAAACCCAACGCTGCATGACATTGAAGTACAGCAAGAGTGTTTGCCAGCTGATGCTTCCATATGTTCTTTATAATCGCTCTTGTACTTTGACGTCATACACTGACCGGTGGCTCAAGTTGAACACACATGCTGTCTGTCTAAACCCCTCCTTTTAATGAGCCTACTCCGCTCTGATTGGTCAGATGGCCCAGTCTGTTGTGATTGGACCACTGCGTGCAGCAGTTGTCAGTAAACTGTTGGTGGTTGTTTGTGGCCGACCAACGTACAACATAGGCGGGAATTTTGCAAATGTGTCACACCATGATGTGTAGCGGTCACGGCGTTCAAATTACTAATGACTCATTTAGGCTGTATAGAGTCGATATTTTATTTTGGGAGAAATAACTTTATTTATCGTGCACTTTTGGATTTACAACTTTGCAGATTGTTTCCATTCACAAACATCTACAATACTGGAAATGGCATAATAAGGTCATTTAAAAATAACGTCATATGATCCCTTTAACCTAGAAATATGTGACGCTATTAAAGTGTGTCTGAACAGCACGACAGAAATTGTGGACTTTATTCCACAATTTGCCTCTTCGTTGTCATCGTTTGAAATTTTGGAGCGCAAAATATTTACACTTTAATTTAAATGAAAACAGCGTATCCCTGTGATGCGGCTGACACAGAACTGCGTAAGCTGTTTGCGCTACAGTGACACAAAGGAGACGAATTGATGAAGTACAAGAAGTATTTCCGTAGCTTCAAAAATTACGGTTGAACCCCTGATGCCACGTGCATTATTGCATTAACTCCTTGCTAATTTAATTGATGTTAATCGTAGTAATTATATCGGTGTCTATGGGAAGGTCAGAGAGTTCTCACAGTGCATCAAAAATATCTATCTATTTGTGTTCTGAAGCTAAATAGAGGTCATATGGGTTTGAAACGACACAAGGGTGAGTAATGAATGACAGAATTTTCATTTTGGAGTGGAGTAACCCTTTAAGTTGATGTGCAATCCAAATGCTGAACCACAAACACATCTGTGCAGACAGAGAACACTTTCCTGTGTTAAGCGAGATGACGATTTCAATCTTTTCACATCCACTTCTGATATCATCACTCAACCCAAAACTCTGTAACCAAGCAGCCTAAAGTTATTCATGTCTGCTTCGAATCTTAACCTGGCAGTCCCTCTGTGTGCTCCATTAGATCATCTCCACTATCCCACGCCTGCAAGGCTTTACGGCTCACACGTGGTTCTATTATTCACAAAACACCACTGCGTAACAGTGAACAGGATTTCTGTGTTAATCTGCAGAAAACATATTTCTTTCTCCATCCACTAAGGAACGATACTATGCGTTGAGGTCGCAGTTATCATTAAAGAGTCCCAGGAGTTGTCGGTTTCATCAGAAGCACTGAAAATGAGGCGTTCGCCACACAGCTCTGGGTGTCAGGGTGGGGCGAAGTCTGGAGGTGTAACCTACGAAAGCGTTTGATGACTGCAGAGTCCCAGTCAGAGGGCATTAGCAGGTGGTGTGGCGGATGACTGAAGTTCAGGGCTTTGTGGTCTGTGATGTCCAGGGAGGGAGTAGGAACTCAGCATGGCCTTTGTTGTGAAACACACACGCTCTCTTTCTATGCGTTTCAGGTGGCCGGTGGCCCCGGACCCTCAGCTGTGTTTGATGGTATTGAGCAGCGGTGTGTCCGCTCTCTTACGCCGCTTCTTTTAACCATGACATTTCTCCCGTCCCTGAACTTTGCAACCAAAGCGTGGTGCAGAGGTGGAAGCTTTTTGAGGACTCGCTCTTGCTGGCCCATTCAGAGTGACATCAGACATCAAGGCCAACGATTTGAAAAGGCGTCAGCGGATAAACCGGACCAGACGATTTCTGTAACAATTCACACGTAATTTGATGTCGAGAAGCGCGTTCTCTTGCCTGCAGGATGGCGGGATCAGTAATCCTTTAATGCCATCTGCTTCATCATTGTGCCTGCTTTACAATGATGATACAGTGTTACAGGCAGGGATGACATGCTGATTGCATCATCACAATGCATGCTGGTACAACAGAGGTTGTTTGAAATGCACTGCCACATGGCATTCTCTGAAGGCCAAGTTATATTAGATGTGAATGTCTCAAGTATCTACAATGAGCAAGATGTGTTCACTCGACAAAGATGTGTTCAAAAGGCCCCGAAGATTCAAAAGACTTTGTATAGCGATTATGAAGACATTTAAATCAAAACTAGCCCCTTTTTAAAAAGAATGCTCTGGATTCAAAACAGATTTGGCTCTATTTGTAACGTTTGCACCAAGCTAGTAATGCACCATTTTTGTTTTTTTTACAGAAACAAATTAATTTTGGCTAATTATTTTGGATGAATACAAAAACGTGGGCAGTTAAACTTGTTATGTATTTCAGGTTGTGTTCTCAGCATCAATTAAACCAGTCAACCTGTTTTGCTCCATAGACTTCTATTGTAAATGCATTACTGTACATGCATTTTTATGTGAGGAGTAAGCAGAGATCACTTATTATGGTAATAGACTGCATGCCACAGATAGCAACTAGTAGCACTGCTTTAAATCTGCTTTTTTAGACATTACAACACAGAAACACAGCTGTTTACCACTTCACTCTATTTTACATAACTTGCGAACATTACACTTACCTCAATACTGAAATAGCCTCGATCCACATAGTCTCCCAAAAATAGATAGCGTGTATTGTGAGGGGAACCCCCAACCTCAAACAGCTTCATCAGGTCAAAAAACTGCCCATGGACATCTCCACACACTGAAGACAGAGACAAAACATGTCAAGACAAACATTTGAAAAAAACAGAGTGACATCATTGAGGAAAATATTGGACAAAAAAAAAAAAGCAAATATTATACAGAGTACACGCAATGAGGTCAAGGACATGTCTTTATGAACTCAAGATGGGAGCAGAAATCTTAAAGGGACAGTTCGTTCAAAATAAATTGTTTAATGTCGCTCCAAACCCGTAAAAGTAACACAAATTAAGATATTCTGCACACAAGTATTCTCTTAGCTTCTTAAAATTACAGTTGAACAGCTGCTGTGACTATTTCAGCGAAGTCCTTACTGCACACGATCCCCGTCTACACAGATTTCATCAAAAATATCTTAATCTGTGTTCCAGAAGATAAACAAAAGGTCTTATGGGTTAAGTAATGAATGACAGAATTTGCATTTTGAGGAGAACTATCCCTTTAAGATTGAAGCAACTGAGGGTGCGTGAATATTAAAACCGCTAAATGAAAGCGCATTAATACTAGGCCCACTTAAACGGCTGACAGAAACATATCAATAATGGTCGCCACAAACAGGATGTGGCCAAACCAACTCTATTTCCGCTTAAACCTCCACAAGGTAAAATGTTTTAGCCAGAAACACCATCTCAATTATCCATGCCAGAATTTCTTTGGTTTTCTCTTGCAAGCCAATTATCCTGCACAGAGTGCAGGACAGGAAAAATATGAGAGAGTGCAAAGGAGGAGGGGTGAGGGAGGGGAAAGATATGGATAGACGTGCCCATTTATATCCACACACCTGTTTGTGTGTTTGCTTGAGTGTATGGCGAGTGCTGGGGGTTTCCTGTGGCCTCCGCTGGGGAATTAAAGTGTGGGGGTGTGTGAGAGAGAGAGAGTCTAGGATGCAACTGTTTCTCTGACCTTTACAGAGCAACCACATTAGGGGTTGCTGTGGAAGACTAGCGCCGTATGAAAATAATCACAATCTTCTTTGCTGGCTTGAGGATTATGTGGGGGTCAAAACTAAATCTAAAGATTAAGTGTGATATCGGAGATGCCCGATCAAGTAAACGCAGAACCTTGAGGGTGCTTTTATTGGTCTTAGATAACGTTCACCGTGTAAACTAACTCTAGTTTATGAGAACGCTTGAGTGGGCATCGTGTTTTTCTGTGATCGTACAGTATTAGGTGCAGCGAAGATCTTGTGAGAACCACATCCTGGATGTACACGCTGCTTGTGAATCACGACAGGTTTGTAGCGCCGCTGCACACTGAGTCATCAAGTGCGCAACACCCTACCTGTGATGGGGGCCTCCACTTCCAGCATGCATTTCTCGTGGCGGAGGATGTTGGCGCCGTCGTTGATGATGCGTAGGGCCGCGTCTTCCTCCAGGCGGCCCTCTTTCACCAGGTGGCTCTTCAAAAGCTCCACCTTGGGCTTGCCATCCTCGTACAGCTCTTTCATGGTGAGCCGCGTCGTGGGAGGGTACGGCACCGCTGCAGGAAAGAGAAAGAAAAACTCACTCCTTTAGTCTGGTTAGTCACAGGGAAGCCCTGCTGGCAAACATTTAATACATTAGAGAGAGTACATACAAGCAGTACACTTTTTCAGCCATTTTGACTGTACAAAATGGATTACGGCTTTGTGCCACAGCAATTCAGATCCCATATTGATTTGAAACTACCCAACAGAGCATCACAACAAATGTCTAAATTTAAAGCAGCATGTTTACAGTCACAACCGTGCCGTCGATAACAGTGTGGTGAAGTCTCAGAGTATTACAGCATCTGCTGGCCGAGGTGTCTCCAAGTCAAGGAAGCGCAAGCTTCTCCACAATTTCAAAGCCAGATGGTGTGTGATAAAAGTGTACAACCAAAAGCATAACAATTTTGTTATAGTGTTACTCCAAATAACAGGCCACTTTTAAGCTTACTTAGACTAGATTTTTACATTTTACCACCTAAAACAAGCCTAATTATTCAAGATTTTAAGACTAGCTGTTGGAAAACATGCAGTTCTGATCCTTCCTAGTGCTTGCCTTGCAAAACTCTCTGCAGTGATGCCAAGTTGTTCAGAACAGTTGCTTAACGTTTGCTAAAAAGAGCCCACTCCCAAGTCTCTTTCTAGCCCATTTGTTGTCCATCAAAACAGCAAGCATCTTCTGTGTTATTTTAGTGTGCTTATCTTTAATATGAAGCACTGCGGTTTTTTAACACCCCAAAGCTTTAAAAAAAAGGACACATCTTCACACTCTGCCATTACCGTTTTCACGATCGGATCAGGTTATGAGTGGATTGACGAATGACATCAGGCAGTTTACTTTAATGTCTTTGCCAGGATAGAGGCGAATTAAATTGATGTCTGAAACCTCATGGATACATGACAACAAATTATTACTCGATTCACGGCGACAACTGAAAACACACAGTTCGCAGTTACGTGGTCGCCTGAAAAACGCAATGCTATGCTGTCTGCCAGAAGCTAAAAGTGAAACATACGCATGGTAATAACGGTTACAGTTACTGGTCAGGATTTGGGACTCTCTCACAAAGCTATGTGGGTTATCAGAACACACATGGCCACAGCTGGTCCCGTCCCTTCCCCCAACCGACACACACACAGGTCTCGTAGAGAAGACACGAAGCCCTTGCTGTCATGGAGAAGACAGCTTAAATAAACCCTCAACAACCCGGGGGCTGGGATTTTACATTCAGACACCATGTGCATGGGTGAGCGCTGAGGCAGGCAGCATGCAAACAAATGCCTGCTAGAAGCACTCGGCAACCCCCCGAGCCTCGAGCTATTTTCAGTTGCAGGAATTCCGCAATATTTAAACCAGTTTAAGAGGAGTTGGGAAGTTACGTCCTGAAGTCGGGGTGGGGTTGAAGGCCAGCTGTTGGCATTGGTATGGAATCCTCTCCACCAGGGTCACAGGCCAGGCTGGCGAAGCTCACTCACCAGAAGAATGTGGGTCTGGCCAACGGCCACGGCTTTCAGTGCCGGGACCACAGGCATGATAGACCACAATAAAGCTTCAAGCTCAGATGACTAGGAACCTTCCAGGGACTACCAACGCTGGAATTAGGAGCAAAGATTTGGTTTGGGTTTACAAAACCAACCCATTTTTGATGATTCAGAAACCATCAGAGTGTGTCGTTCTTTTTGCATGCCAGTATGAGGAAGAGAAAACGACGAATCTTTCATGCCTGACAGAATAAAGGAAGAACACCTGCTCATTTGCCTGTTTTAACTAAAGCTGTAACAGGGCTATTATCTGGCTGGAGGGTTGAGCTCACCCTTCTGCAGCGATGGCAGAGAAAATGTGTAACCTCTCAGTGTGGCGTATTTGCATGTGAAAATGAAGCCCTCAGGGCGGGAGGGGGATTTTACTATCAAAGTACCAAAAATATGTATTTACCCAGCAGTGAAGCGAGTGTACTACACACTTGAGGCCCTTGATGTCAAAACCC
Source organism: Enteromius treurensis (assembly GCA_032275025.1). NCBI lineage: Eukaryota > Metazoa > Chordata > Actinopteri > Cypriniformes > Cyprinidae > Enteromius > Enteromius treurensis. Next base: position 5,783,635 of record JAUCMU010000002.1, on the reverse strand, counting down.
AACCCAATAAAGTCCCAGTTAAAAGGAGGTCGGTTTTCGAGAATAAAAAGACACCCTACATAGCTGTTCAACCATTAAAGATCCAAATGCCTTCAAATTCACATTTGTTGGTTTAAGGATAACGCGTCTATGATTGTAAACCTTTCTTACTGTAGAAATCTTTTTTAAAAATATGTCTCGAAGTTTGCCGCTTTTTTCTGCAGTAAATGACAGAATGTTTGGCTGGACTATCTCTTTAAGAGACTTCTGGACCAGAACGCATGCATATTAATAAGGAAGCTAGAAAAGGCGTAACTTCCTGTGTTTGGCCTGATCTGTGGTTTTATCGCACCAACTGTTTTTCTTTTTTTGGCTGATATTAGAGAACACACTAGGTAAGACCAGGCATGGACTTCGAGGTTCTCAGCAAGAATGGCGAGAGCTATCTTGGGCATTACGAGTAATCCTAGAGAGAAAAGCCGTGGTGAAAGGGTGAGAGACGGGGCCTGAGGTCCGTTAATCATGCATGAGGACAGAATAATTACACAAGCAGGGTGACGCTGACCCTGACAGCTCTAGTTTCTATCTGTAAATAAGCCAAAAGGTCAAAACATCAAATTCACCATCAGCCTGACAGGGGTCCAAAACTGTATAGCATCAGCTGCATTACTCGCTAATTTCTAGATGATGTGCATTAGATGGTGATATGATTTCCGGGTGGGCAGGGCGTTGATGATAAAAAAAAATATTAAAATAATGCCACAGACAGCATCCCAGCATGAATTGCTCTTTCAAGCTAACCTTTCAAGCTTTAAAATGACTGCTGACCCATGTTTAAACGCACAACACAACAAGCAGCACACTGTCCGTCGTTCTCAGCAGGACAAAGTGAGAAAAGAGTTGCGTGGAAACGTCTAGCAACTAATCAAAGCTTTTAAAGGCACTTAACCTCATCTTTCCTCCGCCTCCGTCGCATTGTTTCTAGCATGGCTCGGCTGATGAGTGCGGAGTAGAAAAGTGCCGCTGCGATCCTTGATTCCCCACGCTCCGTGCTTTAACTGTGGGAGGACTCATCAAGACACGGCCTTGGCGAGAACCTCAACTCCCACTCAGCACTTCAATCATGCTGGAGTTCATTCTCGCCGAGCTTATAGTCCTTTTAAATGCAAGCTTTAGTCATTTTACCTTCCAAACACAATGGACGTAATGGCAGACCGGCATGCTTTCAACAAGCTCTTTCTAAAATTTTTAACACTTGGAGTCGACTATATTCATCTCTCATCACTCAGAAAATATGCTAAAACAGAAATATCGCAGACGTGGTAGAAGAATGTTGGCGCACGACACTGATTGGTCACTGGGTAGTAGCGCTTTCAAGGTGCTAACAATCTACAATTAACACTTGCATCAGACAATATTCCCTCTCCGCTGTCATGATACTTTGAATAATTGCCCCATATGTGATGAAGTTGGCATCACTGGTTCTGTTACTTCCTTGTTTAATACTGTAAAGCTGCTTCGAACAATTGCTACTGTGTCAAGCGCTATATAAATAAAACTTGACAGACTAGAATTCTCCAGTTCAAATCTTTCTCAAAGCAGACGTCTGTCCATCGTGGCTCACATAACAAATACGACAAAAACATTTTTTTCAGACAGCCTGCGATTACGCATATGTGTGGTGAAAAATCCAGGTGTTGGAGTGCTTAAATTGAAAGGAGGCATTCAGTGAAACCTGGAACCAATTTGGAGCTGAAATGCTCCTGTTCCTACAAAAAAAAAAAAAAAAAGAAGAAGAACAGAGATTCTAGACAGAAAGAGAGTCAGCTCTTTTTAATGAGGAGGTTTTTTTTTGTTTTGTCTGTAGCGATTTAGATCGCTGAATGGTCTGACTTGGGAATGGAGATGCAAGTCATTACGGATGCAGAACTAGACGACTAAAAAGCCCAGTGCCATCAGCTCATTACAGAGACTGTCTAATTGAGCCCAAACAGCCAAAACACAGCGAGCTGACAGCAGCACATAAGGGACTGAGAAGAAAGAGCACACCATCTATGTTAGCGGACACAATAGTTTTAATCAAAAACAAGTCAAAGTTCCCTGGGTGCATATATACCCATGAAGCCACAGACCTAATGATCCACTTAGTTGTAGTACTCAACTGTGGCGCACCTCTTTGAGAGAAAAAAACTCCCACGAGTCCCTGATAAGGACTTGATGCTTAAATGCAACAAATGCACCACTTTACCAAGGGTCAATCCTTTTTCTTTTTCTTTTTCTTTGCTTGTCTAAAGTAGGATTGTAAGCATGAGGTTAATTGGGATCACATGGATAACTTCAATTAGTTTAGTTCTACATCAGACAAAAGAGAGCCACATTTCTCACTGATGTGGCCTAAACCCTCGAGGAGGAAGAAGAAAAAGGATGAAAGCAAATCTATTACAGTGAATGAATTATAGTGCAATAGTGCTGAATGTAAACCTACAGGATTTCTGAAACACACTTGCCTCAAGCCAAGCCAATTAAGAAATATGATTGAAGTTAATGTTTTAAATTAGTAATACACGCAAATGCATACATCTACAGTAATTAATGTAAAATTAAAGATAACTACAAAGTCGTCTATTATGCATATTAACTACACCTGTTGAGCCTACCAAAATCAGTTTACATAAAAAAATACATACGCGCACACACACACACACATATATATATATATATATATATATATATATATATATATATATCTCTCTCTGTCTGTTATTGTTTGATTATATGTATATTCATAAAATATGACTTTATAGCAATACAGAAAAACCCCTGCAATGCAAAAATCAAATGTGTATTTTTCGTACTTGACATAGCTTTGGCAGTTTCAGTTTCGTGAATCCCAGGGGCTTTGCATATTCAGACCACTTTGAGCATCATGCATTCCCACTAATATCCCTATAATGGTCTGATTCACTAACGACAGCTTTGCATCTACGTAATGTTTGCACACTAGAGCTTAAAACTTCATTGATCTCATTTAATTCGTGCCAATTTATCCCATGCAGCCTGAGCCAACCTGTCAAATTAACCGTCAACATGTGTGTCCTTAGACTTTATTTAAGTCATCCAAAAGTCAGTCAAAACGACGGACGTCTTTACTTGCTCATATTTATATTACACCCAAACTGAATGTCACCCACCAGCTACCAGTGCGGGTTAGCTAACGCACAACCAGGCGAACGGAATAAAAACGGACGGTTTTGCGTAGAAAACCTACCTTTGACGAGCCGTTCGGTGGTGGATTGTTTATTCTGCTCCTTCCCCGACATCCTTCAGTGTGTCTCGGTGGAATAATTGTAATTCCTGCTTGTAGCTGAACCCAGCTAGTCGTGTTAGCCCGCTAGCTCGGCTAAGCTACTGACGTTTCAGTTCGCGAGGAAAAAAAGTCCTGACCGCTCCGCTGTAAGAGCGGGGAAACGCAGAAAGAACGCTCGTCGGGGTCGGTTTGTTGATATGTACGCTCAAACGGTGGGGGAAAGGGGAAGGGGGAGCCCACTGTAACGGCAGAGTTTTATTTTCTGCCGTGTCTGTCCTTCGGGTTTGCTCACACAGGCGACCCAGCTGCTGTCAATTTCTCTGAGGGAGTAGCGATGTCCGACTCGTGAGCGATTCGTTCGCTTGAGTCGGATCTTTTTTTAGGGAATCGTTTGAACCTGTTCGTAACTCCTGCCCGAACGGTTCGCTGACGAAAAGAACTGAATCGGTTCTCGAGTCAACCGACTCATTGAAACAAGAACCGTCTCTTTTGGACGTGTCCTATTCAGAGTGAGCCACGAACTGATGAGTGAGCTGATTTACATTAAGTACCAACAATCAAATTGTTCCTAATCAAAATAACCGGAAACGTGTTTACGACTGAATTGTAAGGCACTGGGCACATTAACAGCTTTTTATTAAAACTCGTAACAAACATGACTTTTCTGTAATTGTCTGCCATATGTGTCTACAAATGGCTCAACGTGTTATATGCCACGCAGGTGACGCAATACGTAATGACGTAAAAGAATCAGTAAATTGGTTGCTGTTGAACGAACTGTTCAAAAGAACCGAATCCAAGAAATGACTCAGACTTCGTTTTTATGAAGGAGGGGTGGAGGAGTGAGCGGCAAGCGACAATAAAAAGGCTCTGCACGAGATGTTGCCTGCTTTTGTCAAGCGACCGAGCGGCTTGTGTATAATAGATGCGTATTCTAGTTTGTGTTTATTGTATTGCTCAAGTTTTATGTCTCACTCTGTCTTATTTCTTGTTTGATCCGCGGAGTCGCCCTGTGACTCCCTTCTTGCGGATTAAACCTAATCCAAAACGCAAACGGATTTCCTACAACATGGCGGCATCTGCTCAACACGTATATTTGTGGGTAGTGTAGTTTTTAACCCACGCCTTACGTTATATGAGTCCGTTGTATGAATCGATATACAATTATCCGCTTGAATAATCCGTCTAACTAGATGACATGTATACTTTTTTTATGTCCAGACAGTACATTAAATAAAGACACACGAGGAGGAGGAGGTTAGAATTATGAACAGGCGAGGATTAATAAACAGCAATCCAGCATTGTCACCCAGTGGTCAAACAGAGGAACGACTGATCGTTTCATTCTTGACTTTAGATAAATACACGTTAAAAAGTGTATTTAATTATTTACACACAACGGCATACGTGAAAAATAGTTTATTTTATGCATTAGGTCAAATCTTTTGTTTTCATAGACATTGATTCAACACACACAGCAGCCATAAAGAAGGCAATATAACAAAGTAATATCCATTCATATTAAAGAGAGCGCTAATATGACACTAGAATACGTTTAAAGAAGTGAAGATTGCAGTGCATGAACTGGTGACTATCTACAGACGGTTTGCATAGTTTGCATATGACCCCATTGTATAGGTAAATTGATGTATTACAACATTCTATGGAAAGTTTTTGAAGCCGATATTTACCAGCAGAGGGCGACATGCTACTGCACAGAGATGGCGCTATGGTTTTATGCACGATCATTAAAAATATGAGTATTAGTGTTCGCTTAAGCTACAGCATATATCTGAATACCCCCTTTCAAATGTGTTATCATGCAGAAACATAAATAAATGAGAATTACGATTTTCATATACAACACACTGCTGCAGAGCCTACAGTTTGTATGGGAGAAGTGTCAGGACTGGTAATGACTGAATGCATTAAAATCTGAAAACTTGCTCTGCCTGAATTTTTAAGCATGATTTTCATTACATACCATTATTCTGTAATTATTTTACCACTATACCAATATCATTACCATTGATACCAACACATAATACCAATATTTTAACTTGATACAATTCAAATAGCATTAATAATAGCTAGATATAACAGAATAATAAACTGAAATCATTCCGCTCGAAAACAAAATGCCCAGCGACCCTACAAAACGTTGCTATGCAACAAAAACTATTTGTGTGCCGATATCGATGGATTCGAACGCGGTATTGACCAATCAGAGAGCAGAATCAGAATGTTCGTTTAGAATGTTGCTTAATTGCCTTGTTAGTTTATCTATATTAATAAAGTAATCATTATAAAGTAAATCAATATTCATATACTTAAAAACATTAAATATTACATAAACTACATTCCGTTTGAGTGGTGTGGACCGAAAGCATATTTTAATTTAAAAGTCTATTTTTAGCTTCTATCAGGGTTACTCGCAGGTTCTCCAAACTACTCATAGCTCGTATTTTCTCAGCGGAATGAGGCCGAGAGCGTGTTTCTCATCTCTTCGTTGACTTCGTGAGCCGGTTTTTCTTGTATTTGGTTATTGCCGGACTCAGAGAGGTCGTAGGCACCATGACGTTAACTGTCCACTTCAGGCGCGCGGAAGGTTTAGTCGCGCTCAAAATATCGATACAGTGATGTTCACGACACATGGTGCTGTTGAACTGGTTTGGGCTTTCAGCGAGACCGAAATCGCCATTCGCAATGGGACAACTGAGTTTTCCCCCACCGTAGTAACCCCAGCGGAGCCCAAACGTAGTGAGCCGTGTGGGGAGCAGCAGACTCTGGACTTGGACTTGACTAAGACAGTGATCATTGGGATGATGCTCAGCACCATCACCGCGGTCACTGTAATGGGCAACACGCTGGTTGTGATTGCGGTGTGTGTCGTGAAGAAACTTAGACAGCCGTCAAACTATCTGCTAGTATCTCTGGCCATCGCTGATCTCTCTGTGGCTGTGGCAGTGATGCCCTTTGTCATTGTGACTGACCTGACAGGAGGCGTCTGGCTGTTTGGGGAGGTTTTCTGCAACATCTTTATTGGAATGGATGTCATGTGCTGTACAGCATCAATTATGACATTGTGTGTGATTAGTGTGGATAGGTAAGTTCACTTTATGAGTTTAAGATTCATTAAAGGTTTTGGTTATTTTAAGAGAAAGTTGAATTCGTATCGAACGGTTTTTTCCTGCTATCATCTGTTTTCTACGAGTTCAAAAACCAGCATTATAGTGCGAAAATAATATGCAACAAAACTTTTATTATGTATACAAATATATCTTTACCTTTTACATGTAAAATCTATATAGACATTACATAAAAAACTTCTTATAACCCAATAGAAATATACAAAATGTATTAAATACTAACTATTTCATGTTCTAGGATTCACTAAAAAATTTGTGACAACATGCCCCAGCAAAACCTGTTAAAACCTGCCCAACCTGATATTCACTTAAAAATACATTAAGAAAATACAAACAAATTCATAAAATATGCAACAAAATGTTATTATTTAATATGCAACAAAATATATATTTATAAAAATATATTAAGTTTTTATATAAAATTGATATATAAAAACACATTATCACAATAAAAATATCAAAAAATATATTAATAACCTTAGTAAATACTCTTTGTATATTCACTGAAAAAATTGACAACATGTACTAATACATGATACCAGTTAAAACCTGTGCAACCTGATATACATAAAAAATTAAATAAATAATAATAATAAAAATCAATTTTATTCATAAAATAAATAGAAATAAAATAGAATACGATAAATAAATAACTTAATAAATAAATAAACTTATTAATTAATCAATTAATTAAAATCCTGTACCTGAACCTGGCCTTTATACAAAAACTATTGCAAAATATTATTTATGAGTTTTTTCAACACACATATCTAGAGAAAAGAAGCGTTTGAATTTGTGTCTCCAAACCAACATATCAACTAAAACTATTTACTAAAATGTCAAAATGTCTCCTTTGTAATTGAAAGTATATGAGTTTAGCGTTGTACAAGGTTTATTAAATTATTTTTTTATGAAAATTGAAAAGCATATGGGGAATTCAGTGTTTTAATTTTTATTAAAATGAAAACCAAAAACACTTACGTAACCCTAAATAAATAAACTGAGCATTAAAAATGCTTCTATGTCATTTGAGGCTGGATGAACTAGACTTCTGCGTCTTGGTGTGTTTGCAATTTTGATGGTGCTCTTTGATAAAGTTCTGAGCTGGAACCCCAGGAGGTGAGTACTGCATGCTGAAACACCCTGCTTGGCCGTGGTAATTCGATTAAATAGTTAGGTGCTTTTACAGGTCTCAGTGATGAGTGCTGGCCTGACAACAACGTGTATCCCCTGCCTTACATTAGTAAATGTTTCTGCCATTTGTAGAACAGCCCAAAGTGTAAATTTAGATGCATACATGTGGAATAACCTCGTCATATTTGCTTATATAACTTTTTTGTTAAATTAATTAGCATAATGTAGAATAAAATAATATTTCAGAGAAGTCCTATCAAAAGATATTGGATATTTCTTTTTTAACAATCCATTACTTTGCTGAACAACTAATGATTCATATTATTAGCTTCTGTCTTTCTTTTTTTTCTCTTCCTAATTGTAAATTAATTAAAGAGTATTATTTAATGACATTTGAAAACATGGGCTGGGAATTTTGCCTTATTTTTAAAAACAATTCCTAAGATTACAAGTCTACAAAACAGATTTAGGCTTTGATTCACAGCCCTAAAGATGAAGACTATTTCACTAACCTTTAAAGTTGTACCATGAATATTAAATGCTTTGAAGGCTGAAGACAAATAATTCACGGATTGTACAAACCGGATTCTAAAAAAGTTGGGACACTAAACAAATTGTGAATAAAAACTGAATGCAATGATGTGGAGATGGCAAATGTCAATATTTT